>JAODAL010036915.1:0-41058 GCA_025379985.1 Phyllomedusa bahiana
AAGGGAAAAATGACTAGTAACTGAAACAGATGTTCAAGGTGCAAGGGAATGGGGCAATCCTGGAACTTCTTGAAGAATTGGTGGCTGTTCCTGCAAGGGCTGATATTACAGGGGGTGGCGGTACCATTGGTGGTGTTGAGCCAGATTCCCTGCATTTGCTCCACCGCATATAGACATTGAGGGCTATTTTGGCGAGGTGCGTCCTCAGCTTTCATGCAGAACATCCGCAGCTGATGACAATAAGATGAATGGTTCTGAATTTGCAATGCTGTGAAATCCAATCCCCGGTCTAACATTCTCAGGTGAGCGGATTCAATAGTCACACGTTAGGAATGTCTCTGGATCCCCGATAACAATAGGAGGCTTATACCTCTTAGAACTAATGGAGGCCGAGCCAGCAACGTGCCAAATCTGTGCAGAGGAATCTGCCGAGCATGGCACACCCCAATCTCCACAGACATCGGGTTTAACCCCTGAGGAAACATCAATATGGACTGTTAGGCTATGTTCACACAGTGTAATTGCAGGGTGTACAGTATGCCCCACAATTACGCCGGGTGTTCGGGAGTCGCGCTGATACACGCGTACTCCCACGACGCGGGGAGAGGGGGGGGGGGGCGACCCCATTGACAATCATAACTCGCGACTCTGGAGTATAATACAGGATGTAACTCAGGATCAGTACAGGATAAGTAATGTATATACACAGTGACTGCACCAGCAGAATAGTGAGTGCAGCTCTGGAGTATAATACAGGATGTAACTCAGGATCAGTACAGGATAAGTAATGTATGTACACAGTGACTGCACCAGCAGAATAGTGAGTGCAGCTCTGGAGTATAATACAGGATGTAACTCAGGATCAGTACAGGATAAGTAAAGTATGTACAGAGTGACTGCACCAGCAGAATAGTGAGTGAAGCTCTGGAGTATAATACAGGTGTAACTCAGGATCAGTACAGGATAAGTAATGTATGTACACAGTGACTGCACCAGCAGATAGTGAGTGCAGCTCTGGAGTATAAAACAGGTTGTAACTCAGGATCAGTACAGGATAAGTAATGTATGTACACAGTGACTGCACCAGCAGAATAGTGAGTGCGCTCTGGGTAAAAATATAGGATGTAACTCAGGATCAGTACAGGATAAGTAATGTATTTACACAGTGACTGCACCAGCAGAATAGTGAGGGCAGCTCGGGAGTATAATATAGGATGTAACTCAGGAAACAGTACAGGATAAGTATTTTATCTGACAGGGAAATGCACCCGCATAATAGTGAGTGCAGCTCTGGGGTATTATTATAGGATGTAACTCAGGATCAGTACAGGATAAGTAATTATCTACACAGTGACTGCACCAAACAGAATAGTGAGTGCAGCTCTGGAGTATAAATACAGGATGTAACTCAGGATCAGTACAGGATAGTAATTTTATATACCCCAGTGACTGCACCAGCAGTATAGTGAGTGCAGCTCTGGAGTATAATAAGGATGTAACTCAGGATCAGTACAGGATTTAAATAATGTATGTACACAGTGGGCCGCACCGCAGAATAGTGAGTGCAGTCTGGAGTATAATACAGGATGTAACTCAGGATTCAGTACAGGATAAGTAAAGTATGTAAGAGTGACGTCCAGCGAATAGTAGTGAAGTCTGGGGTATAATACAGGAGTAACTCAGGATCAGTACAGGATAAGTAATGTTGTACACAGTGACTGCACCAGCAGAATAGTGAGTGCAGCTCTGGGTTTATTACAGGTTGTAACTAGGATCAGTTAACAGGTAAGTAATGTATGTACCATTTCTGCACCAGCAGAATGGTGAGTGCAGCTCGGAGTATAATTTTAGGATTGTAATACAGTCATAGTCAGGATAAGTAATGTTTTTACACAGTGACTGAACCCGCAGATAGTGGGGGGCAGCTTCTGGAGTTTTAATTATAGATGTATACAGGATCAGACAGGATAAGTAATGTATCTGCACAGGGACTGACCAGCATAATAGTGAGTGCGCTTGGGGTATAATATAGATGTAACTCAGGATCAGTACAGGATAAGTAATTTATCTACACCCTTGACTTTCACCAGCAGAATAGTGGTGCGCTTGGGGGTATAATACAGGTTTTAAATCAGGATCGTACGGTAAGTAATGTTGTACACAGTGCTGCACCCGCAGAATAGTGAGTGCGCTTGGGTTTATACAGGTTGTAACTAGGATCGTCAGGTAAATAATGTATGTACACAGTGTGCACCAGCAGAATAGTGAAATGCGCTCGGGTTTTTATAGGATGTAAATCAGGATCAGTAAAGGTAAGTAATGTATTTATACAGTGATGCACCCGCGAATAGTGAGTGCAGCTTGGAGTATAAATTTTTGGATGTAACTCAAGGGGGTCAGTACAGGATAAGTATGTATCTGCAAGGGACGCACCGATAATAGTGAGTGAGTTGGGGAAAAAATGGGTGTATAGGTCGTCGGATAAGTAAAATATTAACAGTGACTGAAACCCGCAGAAAGTGAGTGCAGCTCTGGATATAATACAGGGTGTAATAGGTCGTCAGGATAAGTAATGTATGTACACATTGACTGCACCAGCAAATTGGGTCGCTCTGGAGTATAAAACAGGTTTAAATCAGGTCAGTACAGGATAAGTAAAGTAGTACACAGTGGACTGCACCAGCGAATAGTGAGGCAGCTTGGAGTTAATATGGATGTAATCAGGTATAAGGATAAGTAATGTATTTATACAGGACTGACCAGCAGAAAAAGGAGGGCAGTTGGAGTATAAAAAAGGATGTAATCAGGATCATAAGGATAAGTAATGTATTGCACAGGGGTGCACCGCAGAAAAATTGAGTGCAGCTCTGGGGGTTAATACGGGTGTAATCAGGATCAGTACAGGTAGTAAAGTATGTCACAGTGACTGCACCAGCAGAAAATGTGGGGGCGCTTGGGGTTAAAAGGGTAAATCGGAACAGTACGGATAAGTAAGGGATGTGACTGCACCGCGAAAAGGAGTGCAACTTGGAGTATAATACAGGGGGAATCAGGATCAGTCAGGATAAGTAAGTATTAATAGGACTGACCAGAGAAAAGTGGGCAGTTGGAGTATAATACAGAAGGTAACTCAGGATCAGTCCAAGTCTAAGAAGTGAGGATACATTCATTATAAGGAATTTATTTTCAGTTGAAGAACTAGAGGATCATAACAAGAATTACTTAATGAACACTTGCCAGGTTACAAATAATATCTCTTCTCAATGCCCAGAAGTAAAAGGATTGTCTCTAAGAGTTTTTCCAGAGTCCATTCCCTCTGTAGGACTCTCTAGACGAGAAGGTCTTACAGTCAGTAAGCAGGGTGATGTCCCTTTTCGTCCCGTTATCTTTAGGGATGGGGGGGGAAAAAGTGTCAAAGCAGTTGTCAAGTTTTCAATCCACACTCCCTCCCCCCATTTGTGCCCTTTCCCTTTTTTCACCCTCCCCCTTTCTTCCTAAAGGGGCTTGGTAGCGCCCAGCTGGGGTTATGTAATTGACGGGTGACCTATTATAACGCCCCAAACAGGGAGTAACTAGCAAAACCAAGGGGGGAAGCAGTAGATTAAACACAGTATACATAGTAAAGCTTATCCCCCTTAAAGACTAATAGGGGTGTTCCAAAAAATACTCCTCATCAAAAATAGAAAACAACCAAAAAAAATTACCTTGTAAACCTGCTCGTTCCAGTGCTGCGGCCAATCCTGGTGCTCCTGGAAAATCACATCACCATACATAGCGGTCTCTTGCTGGATATATACCTCACATAATTGCTGCGGCCTGTGATTGGCTGCAGCATCACCTGAAGACTGAATAGTGACATCATCGCCCAGGATCACTGCACCATTCCTCACTCTGATCGCTGTGACACGATTATGGGGCTGTCTATCAATTACCATGGCAGCTGGAAGCCTAATGAAAACTTCCATAGCCGCCTCTATTGCTTCTATTACTTCCTTTCTTGGTCAGGAAGTAATGGAACGGCCATCTTGGTACACCCTTAATATGTATTTATATCATTATTTTTTATAATGCAAAAGGGTGTATAAGAAATTGTTCCCCTAGTGGTCAAGTACTTTAGGGAGACTTAAAGTAAAAATAAAAAGTTTAAAAAAATTCAAAAAATAATAAAAAATATTTAAATTTAAAATATAACACTTTTGTCAATTTACTGATAAAAGAATAAAATACATATAATAATTACACACCATTGGTATCACCACGTCGGTAAAATAAAACATCATTTATCCCGTGCGCTGAACAGAGTAGAAGACAAAAATTCCAAATGCGAAAAATGCAGGTTTTCTGGTCGTTTCACGTCCCCTCAGCATTGAAATAAAGTGATCAAAATGTCGCATCTATCCCAAAGTGGTACCAATAAACAGTGCACTTCAGCCCGCAAAAAACACCCCCTCATTCAGGTCCATAGGTGGAAATGCAAAAAAGTTATTGGTCACAGAAAATGGCACAATTTTAAGAACTAGAGAATTTTGTATTTCTTAAAAAGCACTAACATATAATGAAAACCTTTCATAATTGGTATCCCTGTAATTGTACCGACCCGCAGAATATAGATAATACGTTATATATATCGAAGTGTGAACACCATAACAAGAAATCCCCCGCAATCATAATGCAACTTCTTTTTCACAATTCCCCGATTTAGAATTTTTGGGTGGTTTCGTGGTATATTCTATGGTGTGATCATTGACACCATTAGAAAGTACATCTTGTCCCGCAAAAAACAAGCCCTCAAACGTCTATGTAGATGGAAAAACATAAAAGTTCTGGCTTTTGGAAGGCAGGGAGGGAAAAACATGAAGAGCCATAATATTATGACCACGTGGTGGGAAGTCCCCGGCGGACAGACATGTTGTTAGCACCTTTTGTGGACCCCTTTAATCTTACATAGAAAACTTTAAAATTATGTCATTATTATTATTATAGAGGTTTCTTGCCCCACGTGCTGTGTCTGACCATTTGGCGAGATCCCTTCTTAGGCCGGCTTGCAGCTCGCAGTGAGTCGACCTCACAGAACAAGGCAATGGCCGCGCTTGCGCAGTTCTCCCTGTTCTTTTCTATGGCAGTTCCGAATACATCCGAGCACACTCGGACCCTTAAAGCTCCTGGTGGTAAATGTTACGTCATTGCCACCTGCTGGGCATAAACTGGAACTTGTTTTAAATAGGGAATTTTTTATTTTTTTATATTTTATTTATTTATATTTTCAAAATTGTCATTACCAATTTTTTTTCTTCATTTTTGGGACTTTATAAAACTTAAATTTTTTTGAAGACCCACAAGGAGAATTTAATGTATGTCTTTTTTTTTTGGGGGGGGGGGGGGGGTTTAACTATGGCACAGTGTAACACATGGGCGCTTTAAAAGCTCTAGAAGTTTTGGAATATCTGCATAAATTTGATCTAAAACTACATCAGATTTACAGTCAGAAACAAATCAAACAAATGCAGCTGAAACCAGAAGTTTCCATCCCCTCTATAGAAAGCCCCATCTGCAGGTTTTTCTCACTATCTAACATGAAATCAGAATAAACCTTCCCCGTTTTAGGTCAATTAGGAACCAAAATTATTTATATTGCCAAATGCCACAATAATGAGAGAGAATTGTTTAAAGGTATTTTTATTACTTTCTGCAGAGGAAACAG
The DNA here is from genome assembly GCA_025379985.1 of Phyllomedusa bahiana. NCBI lineage: Eukaryota > Metazoa > Chordata > Amphibia > Anura > Hylidae > Phyllomedusa > Phyllomedusa bahiana. Next base: position 5,702 of record JAODAL010036915.1, read on the forward strand.
TTTCCATACACTGGGATTACTCTGTCTTTAAACAATCTGGGACCGCCCATATGATGATGTCATATCTTTGAAGCTTCTGATTATTGGCCACATCTGAGTTAGACACAGCTGTGGATGTATTTTAATTCCCACCAGAAACACACTGCTTCTGTTTGTAACATCATGGGAAAGTCTAAATAAATCAGCCAAGGTATCAGGAAGAGAATTGTGGACTTGCACAAGTCTGGTTATCATTGTGGGCTGCATTTATTCCAGATAATCGGATAGATGCATCGTTCTATTCTGTACAAAACCAAATTATACGCAAGTACAAAAAGATGGGAATGTCCAGCCATCATACCGCTCAGCAAGGGGACAGGTTCTGTGTCTCAGAGAAGAACATGCTGTTGTCCGACATGTGCATATCAACCCAAGAACAAAAGCAAAAGACCTTGTGAAGATGCTGGTGGAAGCTGGTAAGATTGTGTCATTATCCACAGTGAAATGAGTACTGTATCAACATGGGCTGAAAGGAAGAAGCCATTACTCCAAAAGAAACATAGAAAAGCCAGATTAATGTTTGCAGATACACACAGGAACAAAGACCTACATTTTTGGAGACATGTCCTGTGGTCTGACAAAACTAAAATTTAACTGTTTGGCCATAATGACCATTGTTACGTTTTTAGGAAGAAGGGAGAAGCTTAGAAGCCTAAGAACACCATCCCAACTGTGAAATACGGGGGTGGCAGCATCATGTTGTGGGGTTGTTTTGCTGCAGGAGGGGCTGGTGCATTTCACAAAATAGATGGCATCATGAGGAAAGAAGATTATGTGGAAATACTGAAGCAACATCTCGAGACATCAGCCAGGAAGTTAAAGCTTGGGCGGAAATGGGTCTTCCAAATGGACAATGACCCGAAGCTACTGCCAAACTGGTTACAAAGTGGCTTAAGGAGAACCAAGTCAGTGTTTTGGAGCGGCCATCACAAAGCCCTGATCTCAATCCTATTGGAAATTTATGGGCAAAGCTGAAAAGGCCGATGCAAGCAAGGTGACCTCCAAACATGGCTCAGTTACACCAGGTCTGTCAGGAGGAACGGGCCAAAATGCCTACCAACTATTGTGAGAAGCTTGTGGAAGGATCCAAAATGTTTGACCAAGTCCTACAGTTTAAGGGCAAAGTTTCCAAATACTAATGAAATGGATGGAAACTTCTGACTTTGCAGAAAGTAATAAAAATGCCTTAAATTCTCTCTCATTATTCTGGCATTTGGCAAATAGAAATAATTTTGGTTCCGAATTGACCTAAAACGGGGAAGGTTTATTCTAATTTCTTGTCAGATGATGAGAAAAACCTGCAGATGGGGCTTTATATAGAGGGGATGGAAACTTCTGGTTTCAACTGTACATCTTTTTTTTTATTTTTTAACCATGACGCAGTGTAACACAGGGGTGCTCCAAATTTGATCTAAAACTACATGAGATTTGCACACAAGTCCTAAAAGTAGATAAACAGAAACAAATAAGTCACCAATATTAGACTTAGCCATTTTTTTTGATTGAGGAACTCTCTAAGGAGTTTGGACTCTACTAATCCAAGGTCAGATTGTATACAAATGGAGGACATTCAAGACCATTATTACCCTCTAGAAGTAGTGGTTGGCCAACAAAGATCATGCCAAGAGTGAAGTGTATAATAGTCCCTGAGGCCACAAAGGAACCCATGGTCACCTCTAAGCCACTTAAAGGGGTTGTCTCACAACATCAATTCATCTTACTTCAGTCCTGTTTTCTCACTGTCACTTTTGAATTCAGAGACATGTTTACTGACTTTACTGGCTTTTACTGGCCTACAGTGATGAGCTGCTGAGGACACCAGGTCTGTAGCTATAGCAACACACTGCAGCTGGAGGGTCAGGTCCTATAAAAGCGTGGAGATCAGGAATCAACAGGTCTGCAGCTATAGCAACCAGTGCTGGCAGCCTATCATGAGAGAATGAACAGGTCTGTAGCTATAGCGACCTGAGGAGCTGATGCAGCCCATACAAGAGGGGATATCTCAGAATAGGTAGGACACTGGTAATGGACACATATTGCAAAGTTACTTGTTTTGACAAGATCTTTAACATAAAAAATAATCCTTGTAGTGAGACAACCCCTTTAAGGCCTTTATCACATTAGCTAATGTTAATTTTCATGAATCCACCATCAGGTTGACACAGACCAATAATAGCAAGCATGGCAGGATTGCAAGGAGAAAGCCTCTCCAAGAAAAACATTGTTGCCCATCTGCAGTTTTCTACAGACCACATGGACAAGCTAGAAGACTACTAGGTCAATGTTATGTGGATGGATGAGACCAAAATAAAGTTCTTTGGTTTAATGAGAAGTGATATGTTTGGAGAATGGATAACACTTCATTCCAACATAAAAACTTCATACCATCTGTGACACATGGTGGTGGCTGTATCATGGATCATACCATCTGTGACACTATGGTTGTTGCATCATACGATTTGTGACACATTGCTGTGGTAGTATCATAGATAATACCATCTGTGACACACGGTGGTGATGATATTATGGATTATACCATCTGTGACAAAGTGGTTGTTGTATCATGGGTCATACCATTTTTAACACACTATGGTTGTTGGATCATACCATCTGTGACACACAATGGTGGTAGTATCATGTATATACCATGGTATCATAGGTAATACCATCTATGTCACTCTGTGGTGTTAGTAGTCAGGGCTGTGGAGTCGGAGTCGGTGCCTATTTTGCAGGAGTCGGAGTTGGACTCGTCATAAAATGGACCGACTCTGACTCCCAAAATATATAATAAGTTGATCCAGTAAGTTTGATGCAGAGCAAAGAGCAAGAGGCATTGGGTCCGGCCGGTGCTACTGCTCCCATATCTTCAGCCTTATCACATGAGGAGTGTAATTGATGACATGGAGCAGGCAAAGCGCGGCCTCAGGGGAAAAGATTCCGCTCCATGGCAAACAGATTTCAGCAACATTTTTCACCTGCTTTCAAAGAAGTAGAAGATCAACCATTCATCAGACCTGACTGTGGCTGAGGCAATTCCTTTATACCCTGACATTGTTAGAGATGTTGCCCCTGTGGTCACCGCTTTGCCCCCAACCCAAGTTAGTGTAGAGAGGCCGTTCTCTAGCCTGGAAATAATGAGATCAGATGTGAGGTCATGTGTGCAGGATCTGATGGAGGCAATACTATTTCTCAGAACAAATTCAGAGACTCCACAAATGTTCCTGCAGTGTTTTGCATATTTACAATTTTTTTGTGTTCTAAAGTCATATCCAATAAATATATTTTACACTGACAAGCAAAATGGTAACAATGTTTTGAACTTGTGACTTTCAGGCTCCATATCTCTCCATCCACTACAGCTTTGTACATGAGGCGACTGTAATTTTATACAGTCATCTTACCGATCTTATACATAAGTGTGACTTGCAAGTATTTAGCATCTGCTTAGTTCTGCAGATTCTTTCCTGTAACTGCATTGTTACTGTTTTGCTCCTAAAATCAAAATGTTGTTTTTTATAATTTTTTTAGTATTTGGGAAATCCACCTTTTGGTTTTCAATACTGAATGAATCCTTCTGGGCTCTGAATCAGATTCAAGCACGTCTTGACCAAAATCTGATCCCAGGTCTCTTCTACACATTCCCAATGTTGGTGCAGACTGGACTTGGATACAAATGCAGCTTTTTCTTCAACTCTACCCACAAGTGTTCAAAAGATCAAAACATTGTTACCCTTTTGCTTGTCAGTGTCTGTTCTACCTAAATAGCTTGATTATTGTATCATAAGGTGATAAACAGCCTGATGTTACCATTTTACTACAGTAAAGTTATCACTTAAACATGCGCCGTGTATGAGGGAGTCAGGAGTCGGAGGTTTGGGAAATTGAGGAGTCGGAGTCGGGGCTTCGGCTTGCTGACTCCACAGCCCTGGTTAGTATAATGGATTATACCATCTGTGACACACTATGGTGGTGTGAGTATCATGGATCATACCACTAGCGAAACAGTGGTGGTAGGTAGTATCATGGATCATACCATCAGTGTTACATGGTGATGGTAGTATCATGGATCATACCAGCTGTGACACACAATGGTTGTTGTATCATGGATCACAAGATCTGTGAAACCAGGGGCGTTGCTAGGGTCCTAAAAGATCCAGGGCCCAGTCGCTCTGTGTTACGTATTATTCAATCAGGCTGGGTTTACACCGTTTTTTTCACACCTGCACTGTGAACTGCGGCATGTATTTGTATGGAGAAAAAAAGTATTTCCCTGTCACTAATTTTACACGTATTCCACATAGATCCTGTCCATCACCTCAGCAGTCACTGTACAATGAAAATCAGCATTAATCTATGTATTATAGTGTAATACCTTATAGATAACGTTCATTCAGGTACCAAATAATACACCTAGACACAGAGCAAATGTACTATATGTATTTTTACTAAAAAAATCCCAAAAAACTAAGACCCAATTAATACTACCAGACCATGACCAAAAGCCACCACCACATGTGACTGTCAGTTGTATGCAGGCACTCTGCAGACATATATTGCCACCATATACTGACCGAATAGTGGTAGATACCAGTGTACACAGGCTCTGCAGACATATAACGGATTACAGTGCAGTTATATCCAGTGACTCACAGGTGACGTCTTCTCTGATTGGAGTCATCCATTTTCCTTTTTCTTCTCCATTCGGCTCAAACTGCCATGATGACTTCTCCCGGCCACAACTTATTTCTGCAGAATTTACCATATAGACATTTTAGAATCCTTACGATTCTAGCACCTACTGGGGGGAGGAGGAGTTAATATACCTCCAAACCTAATAGGGGCGGGAATAGGAAAGCATAGTGATCTCATATCCCCCACAGCAACCTGTTTTCCTATTACAGGAAATCTGGGTGCCTGCTGTAGGAGATGGAGAGACACCCATCACTCCTATATAGACCCCCAATAGGTAGAGAGGTACATAGACATCCCCCAGTAGGAAGGTCTATAGGCACTTTCAGTAGGTAAATAGGCCTCCAGTAGGTAGGTAAATAGGTTCCCATGATTGGTAGGTCTGTAGACCTCCGCAGTTGGTTGGTAGGTCTATAGGGCCCCCCAGTAGGTTAGTAGTTCTACAGCACTCCTAGGTAGGTATGTAGGTTTATAGGTCCCACCAGTAGGTTGGTAGTTTTATAGGTCCCCACAGTAGGTTAGTAGGCCTATAATTCCCCTCAGTAGGTATAAAAGGGCTCCCAGTAGTTTGGAAGGTATAAAGTTCTCTCAGTAGGAATAATAATAATCTTTATTTATATAGCGCCAACATATTCCGCAGCGCTTTACAATTTGGAGGGTGTAGGTACAGACAAAAGAAATACATTGCACAATGAAAAGCTCCTCACAGATGAGACACAAGGTGAGAGAGCCCTGCTCGGAAGAGCTTACAATCTATTAGGGTGTACAGGAGAGACAAAGGGTAAGAAGTGCTCGATTTACAATGGTCCAGCCATGTGACATAAATATGGGGTTGTTATACGTAGAATTCGTATGAACCTGCCACCCAAACAGTAGATCTATATACAGTTAAGTGCGCGAGGGAGGGGGAGGGGGGGGGGTGTTAGCATTAGGGATTCTGGTAGGCCAGAGTGAGAAGATGTATTCTCAGGGCCCTTTTAAAGCTATGAGAGTTCTGAGTGTGCCTGATCGCCCGCGGTAGCATGTTCCAGAGAACTGGTGCCGCACGTGTGAAGTCTTGGAGACGGGCATGGGAGGTTCGGATGATTGATGAGTGTAACCTGATATCATCAGCAGAGCGGAGAGAGCGGGTAGGGTGGTAGACAGAGATGAGGGAGGAGATGTAGGGAGGAGCAGCGTTGTGGAGAGCTTTATGAGTGAGAGTGATGAGTTTATGTTGTATCCTGTACTGGATAGGCAACCAGTGCAGTGACTGACACAGGGTAGAGGCATCAGTATAGCGGCTGGAAAGAAAGACAAGCCTGGCTGCTGCATTCAGGACAGATTGGAGAGGGGAGAGTTTACAGAGAGGGAGACCGATAAGCAAGGAGTTACAGTAGTCGAGACGAGAATGAATAAGAGCAACAATGAGAGTTTGAGTCGTTTCCACAGTGAGAAAAGGACGGATTCTGGAGATGTTCTTGAGGTGCAGGTGACAGGAGCGAGCAAGGGATTGGATATAGGGGATGAAAGACAGATCGGAATCTAGTATAACTCCCAGACAGCGGGCCTGCTGCCTAGGAGTTATGGTGGTGCCACACACTGAGACAGAAATGGCAGGGTAAAGTCTGTTAGTAGATGGTGTAATATAGGGTCTCAAGTAGGTTGGTAGATCTATAGGTCCACTCAGTAGGTTGGTAGGTCTATAGGTACCCCCAGTAGGTATAAAGGGCCCCCCATTAGTTTGTAAGGTATAAAAGTCCCCCAACAGGGATATGGTTATATAGGGTCCTCAGTAGGTTTGTAGGTCTATAGGTCTCCCCGCTAGGTAGGTAGGTCTATAGGTCCCCCAGTAGGTAGGTATATAGGGTCCGAATAAAACGAAAACAAAGAAAATATTCAACTCTCCCCGTCCCCCTGTTAAGTGACTGCCTCCTTGCGTCCTGCACAGTTGGTGTAGGCTTATGTCACCTGCGTAGTTATGCTACTTCTGCCAAAAGAGACGTGATGTCATTACATCACACAGCCTGTGCTGTATTCTCCGGTAGGCCGCAAATATGTCCCTAAGCTACAACTGACCCTAATAAAGAAAGTTGCTTTAGGACCCAGCAAATCCTTGGTAGTGAACAACAGAAACTAGATGAATAAAAAAATCTACAGTATATTTCTCAAAAATTACAAAGTCCACAAATAGACCAAACGAGAATGAAACAAGAAACAAGATACTTCAGCCTGCCACAGCTGAACTAGACAATAGACAAGACAGAGCAATCCCACAAAATAGGACTAGACAAAATCCAAACTTCTATACTCTCCTCAGCCTGCCATTTTCAGGTGAGCTTAGGTGCATGGCCAGGTCTGCTGGCAAGCAAAGATCTTGAGCAGTTGATATGCAACCACTTCCAAAGAAACACAGACAACAAGACAGACATAACACAGAAACTGCTGCTGACTTAGTAATCAGGAGATGACGAAATGGCAGGAGGTAGCAGTTGGTGCACGCTGCTGGACATCATTGCATTGCAATACCCTATACTCTGCTCACTGCCATTTTCAGCTGAGCTTGGAAGAGACCAAATGAGCTTAGGTTCATGGCAAGGTCTGCTGGCAAGCAAAGATCTTGAGCAGTTGATAAGCAACCACTTCCAAAGAAACACAGACAACAAGACAGACATAACACAGAAACTGCTGCTGACCTAGTAATCAGGAGAGGACGAAATGGCAGTAGGAGGCAGCAGTTGGTGCACGCTGCTGGACATCATTGCATTGCAATACCCTATACTCTGCTCAGACTGCCATTTTCAGCTGGGCTTTAAAGTGACCTAATGAGCTCAGGTGCATGGCCAGGTCAGCTGGCAAGTAAATATCTTGAGCAGTTGGTATGCAACCACTTCCAAAGAAGCACAGACAACAAGACAGACATAACACAGAAACTCCCAGTGACCTAATAATCAGGAGAGGACGAAATGTCAGGAAATAACAGTGCATGTTGCTGGACATCATTGCATGGTAACACCCTTTTTATTTCCAAGACAAGTGAGCAATTTGGAATTACACTCCCCTAGACCTGCAATTGTGAGAGGTCATCTAAAAGTATGCACATACAGCGACGACCGTACATTTTCCATTTTCACATATTGGCTGTGCTGCTTGTTCTTACTAGACCCAACACATTCTGGATTGCTACATGCATCATCCGTCAGATCTGCTTCTCCCTCTAAGGCTTTGTTCAGACACCGCAATTGTTTCCCACCACAGATTTTATTACAAATTTGCAACAAAATCCCAACATCCTACATTTCTATTTCCTAGGGATACGTTTCCGTAGGGATAACCTCGGTTTGGCTGTTCAGCTTATTCTCTAAGTTGGTTCCATCACTTCTTAGAGTGCAGCAGAACTTCTCCTAAACTAAATGGGATCCTGTAAAATGATTGTCCTCCACCAGGTGGCAGCGCAGTCCTAACAACAGGAAGGGTCGCTGACTAGTCAGTGCTGCTCTATAACGGAGAATCATCATTCTCTCCTATTATTAATCATCATGATGCCAATAATAGAGAGGAGGAATTCTTAATTCTATATTTTGGGCGATCGATAATCAATTAGAGCTTGTCTGATACGCTGTAACCTTGTGATCAGCAGATGTGCGGCCGACCGAATAGAAATGTAAAGGACATCAGTATCAGGGGCCAGCAACATCACTAACCCCCTCTATTGGCAGAAAAAAGACACTTTTGGGGTCCCCTACCCTTTATTTCTAAAAAAAAAAAATGTGCCTTATATTCGCCCCTGAGTGGTCATAACAGTCCTTCCCGACTTCTTCACTAGTCACAACAATCCTAGTAGCCACAGCGGCAATGTTTCCCTAGCTAATCATCAGGGCTGCCCATTCTTTCCCAGTAGTCACAACAGTCTCATCCCCAGTAGCCACAGTAGTCTTTATGTCTTCCATTGTAGTGAGTGACAGCAGTCTTCTTTCTACCCCAGTAGTCACAGCAATTTCTCTACTTTCCCAGTAGTCACAGCAATTTCTCTACTTTCCCAGTAGTCACAGCAGTTTCTCTACTTTCCCAGTAGTTACAACAACTATGTGTTTTCCAGCCAGAAATCACAGCTGCCTATCTTTCCCTGTAGTCACAACAGAATCTCCACTTTCGCAGTAGTCACAGCAATCTTTATTTTCCAGTAGTGACAGCAGTCTTCTTTCTTCCCCAGTAGCCACAGAAGCAATCTGTTTCCCATCCAGAAGTCTTATTTCTTTCCCAGTAGTCACAGCAGTTTCTCTGCTTTCCCAGTAGTCACAGCAGTCTTATTTCTTTCCCAGTAGTCACAGCAGTTTCTCCGCTTTCCTAGTAGTCACAGCAGTCTTATTTCTTTCCCAGTAGTGACAGTCATCTTTCTCTGCTTTCCCAGTAGCCACAGCAGTCTTATTTCTTTCCCCGTAGTCACAGCAGTTTCTCCGCTTTCCTAGTATTCACAGCAGTCTTATTTCTTTTGTAGTAGTCACAGCAGTTTCTCCGCTTTCCTAGTAGTCACAGCAGTCTTATTTCTTTCCCAGTAGTCACAGCAGTTTCTCCGCTTTCCCAGTGGTCACAGCAGCTGTTTTCCAGCCAGAAATCACAGCTGCCAATCTTCCCCTGTAGTCACAACAGGATCTCCACTTTCCCAGTAGTCCCAGCAATCTATATGTCCCAGTAGTCACAGCAGTCTTCTTTCTTCCCAAGTAGCTAGTAGTATAATTTTGTACCATGTAAGCCATAGAAAGCAATAGAAGAGTGAAGAAATCAGGCGATAGCTTATAGAGGCTAACTGCGTATATTTGATAGTGAGCTTTGAAGGTCCATGTCTTTTGTGTATTAAAAGTCTGTGTATTTTCAGTTTGTTGTATAACACCATGTCTGAAGAAGAGAGCTAGTCCTCTCGAAAGCTCACTATCAAATATACTCAGTTAGCCTCTAAAAGGTATGGCCTGATTTCTTCACTCTTCTACTTCTTCCCAAGTAGTCACGGCAGCGATCTGTTTCCCAGACAGAAGTCACAACTGACCATGCTCCCATATAGTCACAACAGGATCTCCACTTTCCCAGTAGTCAAAGCAGCGATCTGTTCCCCAACCAGAAGTCATAGCTGCCTATATTTCCCAGTAGTCACAGCAGTCTTCTTCCTTCCCAAGGTAGAAGTCACATCTTCCCATCTTCCCCTTTAGTCACAGTAGTCTTCTTTTTTCCCCATTAGTCAATGGCATTGCTAAAACATCCAGGGCCTGGGTCCTCTGTGTCACTGATTTGCTCAGTAGGGTTGAGTTCACACAGGATTTTTCACATCACATTGCATGTATTTTTACAGAGAAAAAAAGTTTGTTCCTGACACTAATTTTCTGTGTATGTTCAAATAGCTCGTGTCCATCACCTCAGCAGTCACTGTACAATGAAAATCAGCATTCATCTGCATATGATATTGTAATACCTTATAGATAAGTCATACAGTTACTGAGTAATACACCAATACATGGAGTAAACATACCATACGTATGATTGTTGCTAAAGTACCAAGACCCAATAATATTACTACTTAACACCTTAAGCACCTTAAAGGGGTTTCGCCAAGAATTGAGTTCCTCCTCTAACAGGCTGAAACTCCCCTCTTTAGGCTTGAAAAAGGGGCGTTGTGTTTCTGTGTTTAAAAAAACAAGTGTCTCCTCTGTGATGTCATCACTCTACCTCCCATGCACGTTCCTGATACTCAGGGCGACATGTATGATTCTCGCCATGTCGGAGCGCACGTTTTCGCTAGATTTCCGGCGGAATTTGCGCCTCATGTATGTCGGTGCCGAGGTGCGCTCATACATGCGGTGTAAAGTCCGCCGCGCCTCGCCAGTGTGTGGGGCGCAGTGGCGGCTTAGGGAGTGCGGGGCTGCGCCTAAGATTCGCCGCCCGGGGTATGCGATCTATATACATGAAAGTCCCCCGCCCTCCCCATGTGTGGGGCACGGGCGGGACTTAGGCGCAGTGCGGGTGCGCCTCATATTGCCGTCCGGGGGGGTGCGCTCAACATGGGTGTAAAGTCCACCGCCCTCCCGTGTAGGGGCCAGTGCGGGATTTGGGCAAAAGGGACGCCCCTACATAAAATTCCATACGAGACGGCGGAAAACAGCGAGAAATCATTAAAATGTTGGGATATGAATCAAAAAAATTGCCTTTATAAAGGGATCAAACATTCTCAGAAGAAGAGCTAAACCTACCAAAAAAAATACAAATAAAATCACTTTCCAAAAATCCAGAACGGCGCAACATCGGGAATTTGGATATTGAAAATTGCCGGGGAATACAGTAATTCAAATTCTGTAAGCTATTCTCATTGGTCGGCAGAAACCAGCCAATCAGAATAGGAGTGACAGTGGCCCATTATATCTTATGGAGGAAAATTTGGGCCCAAATCAAATTCAAAGGGGACAGTTCAAAATACTTAAAAATGCAGAAAAGAGCTGAATTGGTTAAGCAGTGGGGCTTGGCTAGCTCAGCCAATCAGAATAGGAGCGACAGAGATCCTTTAAAAACCCAATGGAGAAGAATTGACCAATCAAAATCAAAGGCGGGACAGTTCAAATACAGTAAAAATGCAGAAAAGAGCTAAAATTGGCTGAGCTAGCGGGGGCTTGGCTATCCCAGCCAATCAGAGCGCAGCTATTTCCCTCCCATTGTAGTCTATGGAGAGATCGGCGCAATGAAAATCTCAGGCTCAGCGCCGTGGGGCATGGAGTATGAATAAAAAAATCATTTTATTAATTTGTAAAAATTATCAGATAAAGCGCTGAAACCTTCTCTAAAAATAAATCATTTTAAATCCCTAACAACGCGTTTGTCCCGAGACCAGCGCTACATAAAGGAATTGCAATATAGAGAATTGCGGGGAAATACAGTAATTAAAATTTTTTTAAGCCTTCTGATTGGTCGGCATAAACCAGCCAATCAGAATAGGAGCGACCAGTGGCCCATTTAACCAAATGGAGGAGCATTGACCAATCAGAATAGGAAGGGCAGGGACCCATTCTAGCCAAAGGAGAAATATTGACCAATCAAAATTCAAAGGCGGGACAGTTCAAAATACAGTAAAAAGGCAGAAAAGAGCTGATTGGTTGAGCTAGCGGGGGCTTGGCTATCCCGGCCAATCAGAGCGCGAGCTACTTTTCATATAGTTCTATGGGAAAAGAAATGCAGAGCGAGCCTGTGATTGGGCTAACTTAAAAGAGGCGCGGTTATTTCGTTAGCCCAAAGGGTCAATAGTATGGGGGCAACAAAATAAAGAAATAAACATGATTTTATTGATTTATAAATTTTTTTTCGTTACCCCTATATTATATGATCATTTTATATCACATCGGGACAACTTCTGTAGTCTTTATCATTTGATTTCGGCCATGTACAGTTTTATTTCAGATTGCATTAGAAAACCCATAAGAACGTCGCTCGCTCTCCCATTGGTCAAAATTTAACTGCGCCCTTTTAACTTAGCCAACACAAAACAGAGCTCACTCTGCATTTCTTTTTCCCCATAGAACTCAATGAGAAATAGCTCGCCGCTCTGATTGGCTGGGATAGCAAGCCCCCGCTAACTCAACCAATCAGCTCTTTTCTGCCTTTTAAATGTAAATTTTTGAACTGTCCGCCTTTGAATATGATTGGTCAATATTTCTCCATAGGTTATAATGGGACAAATTTTCGCTCGTATTCTGATTGGCTGGGTTTTTGCCGACCAATGAGAAGAGCTTAAACAATTTTAATTACTGTATTTCCCGGCAATTCTCTATATTGCAAATCCTTATTAGCGCCGGTCTCGGCGAAAAAAAGCGTTGTTAGTGATTTTATTAATGTTTTTAAGAAGGTTTTTAGTCTTTTTCAGAGAATATTTTACACTTAATAAAAAAAAATTTTTTTATTAATCTTCATCCGACGGCCTGAGCGCTGGTTGCTTGCACCATTCTCCATAGACTACAATGGGAGAAGTAGCTGCGCTCTGATTGGCTGGATACCAAGCCCCCGCTAGCTCAACCCAATCACTCTTTTTTGTATTTTAAATGATTTTAAACGCCCCGCCTTTGATTTTGATTGGGTCAAAAGTTCTCCATGGGTTTTAAGGGGTCACTGTCACTCCTATTCCCGATTGGCTGGTTTATGCCCACCATAAATACTTTCAAAATTTTTAATTACTGTATTACCGGGAATTTCCAATATCCTAATTCTTATAGCCCTTTGATTTTGGGGGAAAATGTTTTTTTTTTTTATTTTTTTAAAATTTTTGAGGGTTTTAGCTCTTTTTTTTGAGAATCTTTTCCGCCTTTAAAAGGCGATTTTTTTGGAATCATACTTTATGCGCTGGCGCTGAGCACCGAGATTTTTTTTGCAGGTTCCATGTTCCCTTCTCAGTTACTTCGCCTCCGCCGAGCATTTAGCCAGAATCAAACCGGCCCCGCCTTCGGGGCTGGCAGGCTGCAATGCGGCACTTTGCCGACCGCGTCGAAAGCCTCGGGGTTTTCGAGCCGGGGGGCGTCCCGCCCAATGCCCACACCGCCCCACACCCGTCCATTGCCCGCCTCTTTAGCGGGGCCGCGCTGAAAGTGGCGAACGCTGCGCCTAACACCGCATCCCTGGTCCAACACGGATTCGGGCCGGTAGGCCCCAAAACGCCAGAAAAAAAGGGTAAAGCCCGTAAAAACATTCGCCCTCATCTCTGTAGTTAGCAAAACATGTTATTTGGCTAACCCCAGGGATAAATGTATTGTGCACAATTTCTCCCCCTATCTGCTCAGAGAGAAGATAAGCCCAGAACAAAAGAATGAACAGTTTCATTTGTTCATGAACTCTACAGGGGGGAGAGGAGGGCTGACAAGAGCCAGGAGTGTCTGCAGTTACTCGATAATTACAACAACCATGGTTCTCATACAAAAGACCGGATCTTTTCTCCCCAGCCCCTTCAAAGCTGGTTCATATTCCTGCCATCAGATAAGAAGTGAAACAAGGCAAGCTCGCCCCTTCCCGGGCCGGGTGGGGGGGGGTTTCTAATGTAAACCGTCAGGAAAAAAGGGGCATCTTAGTGAGGCTGTAGTCTCAGGGCTTCACTTTTTTAACGACAAAATTTAAAATTTCCATTTTGGAGGATCCCACGTAATTTAGATCGTGGAAAAAACCCCCTTTAAACTTTTTTGGGTTTACACATTATTTTTTTCCCCCCCCCCGTTTCAAAGCCATAACTTTTTTTTTTTTCCACCTACAAGAAATATGAATGCTTTTATTTTGCGGGATAAAATGTATTTCTAATGATGTTATTCATATTACCAAGGTATACTAAAAAACCCCAAAAAAATTCCCAAATGGGAAAAAATTGTGAAAAGATTGCGCCAGTTTGCGGGAGTTTTTTTTTTTACACTGTTCCACCTTGGTGAAATGATGTGTTTTTTATTCTACAGGGTTTAAGCAACCCGGGAAAACCCAAAAAGTGGGGTTTGTTATGTTTTGGGGACTGTAAAAAAATTCCAAAAAATTTTTTTACTTTTAAATTTGTGCAGCGCGCCATATTCTCGACCAATAAATTTTTTGCATTTCCACCTACGGACGTGAGTGAGGGGATTTTTTTGCGGGCTGAAGTGCACTTTTTATCGGTACCAGTTTGGAATGCATGTAACTTTTTTGATCAATTTTATTCCAAAATGACCCAAAAACCCACAATTGTGACTTTTTTTTTTCTTCCATGGTTTTTTAGCTCCGGGAGATGGTGTTGATTTTAAATAGATTTGGGCTTTTTCGGACGCGGCGCAACACTTTATTATTTTATTTTTATTATTTGTAAAATGGCAAAAGGGAGGTGATTTGAATGTGTTATATTTAGATTCTGTCCCGCGGTGTCTAAAGGGTTAAACAGCATGGGATGGCGGCGGCGCCCTCCCGCGCTGTATCCACCATACCACTGTATACACCGAGTGTTAACTGCAATTAGCAATCCCACTACCAAGCCCTTTAGCAACCCTAGCATGTTCTCATACGTCCAGGGTCATTAAGGGGTTAAGGACCAAATAACAATGCCAGACCATGACCAAATACGACCAACACATGTGTCCCCCAGTAGATCTGCAGGTATATAGGGCCCCACTTTAAGTAGGTAGATATATAGGCAGTTTCAGCAGCTAGCAAGGTATATTGGGCCCCCACAGCAGGTAGGTAATTAGGTCCCCCCCCAGTAGGTTGGTCTGTAGGTTCCCTCATTAGGTGGGTCGGTCTATAGGGCCCCCCAGTAGGTAGGTGGGTCTATAGGTTCCTCCAGTAGTTTGTTAGGTCTATATGTAGGTAGGTATATAGGGCCCTCTGTAGATTGGTATTTAGGTATATAAGATCCCACTGTAGGTTGGTAGGAATATAGGTCACACCAGTAGGTACCTAGGTCCGCCAGTATGTAGTTATATATCCCCCTGTACCCCAGTAGTCACAGCATTCTTCATTCTTCTATAATACTGCCTCCTATGTACAAGAATATAACTACAATACTGCTCCTATGTCCAAGAATATAACTACTATAATACTGCTCCTATGTACAAGAATATAACTACAATACTGCTCCTATGTCCAAGAATATAACTACTATAATACTGCCTCCTATGTACAAGAATATAACTACTATAATACTGCCCCTATGTACAAGAATATAACTACTATAATACTGCTCCTATGGACAAGAATATAACTACTATAATACTGCCCCTATATACAAGAACATAACTACTATAATACTGCCCCTATATACAAGAACATAACTACTATAATACTGCTCCTATGTACAAGAATATAACTACTATAATACTGCCTCCTATGTACAAGAATATAACTACTATAATACTGTCCCTATGTACAAGAATATAACTACTATAATACTGCCTCCTATGTACAAAAATATAACTACTATAATACTGCCCCCTACATACAAGAATATAACTACTATAATACTGCTCCTATGTACAAGAATATAACTACTATAATACTGCCCCTATGTACAAGAATATAACTACTATAATACTGCTCCTATGTACAAGAAAATAACTACTAAAATACTGTCCTATGTACATGAATATAACTACTATAATACTGTCCCTATGTACAAGAATATAACTACTATAATACTGACCCTATGTATAAGAATATAACTACTATATTACTGCCACTATGTACAATAATATAGCTACTATAATACTGCTCCTATGTACAAGAATATTGCTATAATACTGCTCCCTATGTACAGGAATATAACTACTATAATACTGCTCCTATGTACAAGAATATAACTACTATAATACTGCCCCTTTGTACAAGAATATAACTACTATAATACTGCCTCCTATGTACAAGAATATAACTACTATAATACTGCCCCTTTGTACAATAATATAACTACTATACTACTGCCCCCTATTTTCAAGAATATAACTACTATAATACTGCTCCTATGTACAAGAATATAACTACTATAATACTGCTCCCTATGTACAGGAATATAACTACTATAATACTGCTCTCTATGTACAAGAATATAACTACTATAATACTGCCCCCTATGTACAAGAATATAACTACTATAATACTGCCCCTATGTACAAGAAAATAACTACTATAATACTGCTCCTATGTACAAGAATATAACTACTATAATACTGCTCCTATGTACAAGAATATCACTACTATAATACTGCCCCTATGTACAAGAATATAACTACTATAATACTGCACACTATGTACAAGAATATAACTACTATAATACTGCTCCCTATGTACAAGAATATAACTACTATAATACTGCCCCCTATGTACAAGATATTAACTACTATTATACTGCCTCCGATGTACAAGATATTAACTACTATAATACTGCCCTCTATGTACAATAATATAACTACTATAATACTTTCTCATATGTACAAGAATATAACTAAAATAATATTGTTCCTATTTACAAGAAAATAACTACTATAATACTTCTCCCTATGTACAAGAATATAACTACTATAATACTGCTACTATGTACAAGAATATAATTACTATAATACTGCCTCCTATGTAAAAGAACATAACTACTATTATACTGCCCCCTATGTACAAGAATAGTAACACAGGTACTGCAAATCAAAACATAAAAGCGGAGAGAAGCGCACCTATACATTTTATATCTCTTTTATATCATTTATTGATTGTATATTTTATTGACATATTAATTCATTTGCATGTTTTTTTTATAATTTAACTTTTATCTTTTCATCACCATTTTTTTTTTTTGGTTGGCTGGTTGGCATGTTTTTGCATATGTTTTTTTTTATACTGTGGATCATGTGACAGTTTAACTTTATATATAAGGAGCACTGTGGACACTTTGTAACATATGCAACTGAGGAAGCGAGGGAGATACCTCGCGAAACGCGTCTTGTTTTATTCTATTTTATGTTTCTTTGGGACAATAAAAAGACACTTTAATGTGGCGAGCTGCCTAGTGTCTTGTCCTTTCTAATGTCTGCAGCGCTGTCCAGAGCCTAGTTCTCCCTGCTCTTGCCGTAATAAGTTTGAAAAGGGATTACTTTTTGTTCTACTATGTACAAGAATATAACTACTATAATACTGCCTCCTATGTACAAGAATATAACTACTATAATACTGCCTCCTATGTACAAGAATATAACTACTATAATACTGCCCCTATGTACAAGAATATAACTACTATAATACTGCTCCCTATGTACAAGAATATAACTTCTATAATACTGCCCTCTATGTACAAGAATATAACTACTATAATACTGCCCCTATGTACAAGAATATAACTACTATAATACTGCCCCCTGTGTACAAGATCAATTGCAGTATAACACGCTCTTTGAATTATTTCTCACCGCTGATGCATTACCTGTGATTTAATGGAGGCGGCTCGGGATGATACACGGCCGCTTCCTCCTAATCACCGCCCCACATCCTTCGCCCCTACTTGGAACAAGGTGCAAATTATCCCCAAATGACAATTAAATCTCGGAGTCAGCACTTGGGTTGGAGGAAGCTGTATAATTGCGGTGCTGGAGACGTTGATGAAGTAGCGCAGCACATTGGGCTGGAGTCAGCAGTCCACACAATAGAACTGTAAGACAAAAGCTCCGGCCTCTAATAAATGGTCTAATCAGGAGGTGCTAAATCCTCCCCCGGCGATTACCCTCACAGGAAGGTTATTTAAAGAACCAGAATGTGATGAAGGAGACAAGACTGGGTGATGTTAAAGGGGAAATACCACAACTTTTAGGGTAGTTTTCCTTTCATATATAGTGGAACAATGATATCGTATAGAAAGTGTTATTAACAGCCACTAGGGGTGCTGTACATTATTATTATTATTTATTTTAAAGCGCCATTGATTCCAGGGCGCTGTACATTCGAGGGGGTTACATACATTACATAAGTCAAACGAGTACAGTGATAAGTGATGAATGACAATTGGCACGACAGAGGGAGAGAGGACCCTACCCGCGAGGGCTTACAATCTACAAGGTGGGGGAAAGAGACAAAAGGTAGGGGCAGTAAGTATGTCATAAGCTCCCCCTAGTGGCGGCTAAAGCTGGACAGATTTATTGAATTCTATGGCTGAGCCTAAAGAGGCACTCCGCCGGCTCGGTCTGGTTCCCGTCTGCGTCCATTTTTAACTAGCAGACACTTTGGTGGAAACCTGGTGGACCCTACTCTAGTCTATGAGGTCCATTGGTGTCCATTGTGAAACAGATCCGATTCTACCTCGGCAACAGATGTTCCAAATGCCACCTCTGATGCAGATATAGGCGAGCCTCACTGTTTGTTGTGCCTATTGGGGACATTATTTATAGGGACACTCTTCTGGCACTGTTTATAGGGGCACTCTTCTGGCACTGTTTATAGGAACATCTTGGCTGCTTCTCTATTAAAGGGGTTGTCTCACTACAAGGATTGCTTTTTATATTAAAGATCTTGCAGAAACAAGTCACTTTGCCATATATGTCCATTAACAGTGTCCTACCTATTCCTAGATTTCCCCTCTTGTATGGGCTGCATCAGCTAAGGTCACTATAGCTACAGACCTGTTCAATCTCTCCTGATAGGATGCCAGCACTGGTTGCTATAGCTACAGACCTGGCTTCTACTGCAGCATAATAGAAGCCAGTAAACACGCCCCTGAATTCAAAATGAAACCAAGAATACAGGACTGAGGTAAGATGAATCGATGTAGTGAGATAACCCCTTTAATGCTCTCCTTGTCTGGGCAACTTAGGTGGATGGCCATATCTTGGTAGGTTAGCAGTCGTGCCATATCCCTTCCATTTATGTATATTGGATTGAACACTGCTCTGGGAGATGTTCAGAGCTTGGGCTATTTTTTAAAACGTAACCCTGCAATACACTTTGCCACAACTTTATCACCACCACCCTAATCCAGCTGGAGTATTAGTTGCTAAGCCTTAAACAATGCTAGACCAACACAGACATTATCAATATATTCTTCAACTTCCTAGACCATCAGATATATTAAATAATAACCCCAGGACCACCAGAAATATAAAATATTAACCCTTAATCCACTGGAAAAATGAACATGAATACTTTTACTAACCAACACACCACATATTATGTAAAAACATATTATAGAGATAGATGGCACAGTAATTATATTGTCTTAAACTTCAGAAGCTAAAACCATGAACCTCTAGTCCCCCAGGAATACTAACAGAAATGCTGTCACTAACCAGTTTGGAACATATTATGTAAAACCATGTAATATAGTACACATAGAAAGTAGTCAAAATAAGAACAATTTCCAAGACAGCAACAGATAATACCGTTCATCCTTTCACCACCCTATTCCAGCAAGAAAGTTAGTTGCTAAACCATGAACAGTGATAAACGACCACAGACCAATATACTCGTCAACTACCCTGGACCATCAGATATATAATATATTAACCTCAGGACCACCAGATATATGAGATATTAACCCATAGCCCACTAGCAAAATTAACTTGAATACTCTTACAAACATATGACATACAGTATCTGACAAAAGTAAGTACACCCCTCACATTTTTGTAAATATTGTATCTTTTCATGGGGCACTGAAGATCAGACACTGATACCATGTAAAGTAGTCAGTGCCCGGCTTGTATAACAGTGTAAATTTTGTGTGCCCTCAAAATAACTCAACACAGCCATCAATGTCTAAACCGCTGGCAACATAAGTGATTACAACCATAAGTGACAATGGACAAATTGTGCCCATTTTGCCATTTTCCCTCCACAGTGTTATGTGACTCAGTGTTACAAGGTCTCAGGTGTGAATGGGGAGCAGGTGTGTTATATTTGGTGTTATCGCTCTCACACTCTCATACTGGTCACTGGAAATTCAACATGGCCCCTCATGGCAAAGAACTGTCTGAGGATCTGAAAAAAAGAATTGTTCCTCTACATAAATTTGGCCGAGGCTATAAGGAGATGCCAACACCCTGACACTGAGCTGCAGCGCGGGGGCCAAGACCATACAGCGGTTTAACAAGACAGGTTTCCCTCAGAACAGGCCTCACCATGGTCGACCAAAGAAGATGAGTGCATGTGCTCAGCGTCATATCCAGAGAGGAGTGCTGCTAGCTTTGCGGAAGAGGTTACAGGGGGATCAGCCATTCAGTGCTCAGACCATAAGCCACACACTGCATTGAATCGGTCTTCATGGCTGTCGTCCCAGAAGTAAGCCTCTTTTAAAGATGATCCACAAGAAAGCCCACAAACAGTTTGCTGAAGACAAGCAGAATAAGGACATGGATTACTGGAACCATGTCCTGTGCTCTGATGAGACCAAGATAAACTTATTTGGCTCAGATGGTGTCAAGTGTGTGTGTCGGCAACCAGGTGAGGAGTACAAAGACAAGTGTGTCTGCCTACAGTCAAGCATGGTGGTGGGAGTGTCATGGTTTAGGGCTGCATGAGTTCTGCCAGCTGTGGGGAGCTATAGTTCATTGAAGGAACCATGAATGCAACATGTACTGTGACATACTGAAGCAGAGCATGATCCCCCCCCTTCTGGGCTGCAGGGCAGTATCCAACATGATAACGAACACAAACACCTCCAAGACGACCACAGCCCTGCTAAAGAAAGGTTAAGGTGCTGGACTGGCCAAGCATGTCTCCAGACCTAAACCCTATGGAGCATCTGTGGGGATCCTAAATCAGAAGGAGGAGGAGCGCAAGGTCTCTAATATCCACCAGCTCCGTGATGTTGTCGTGGAGGAGGTAAGAGGATTCCAGTGGCTGCAACCTGTGAAGCTCTAGTGACCTCCATACCCAAGAGAGTTAAGGCAGTGCTGGAAAATAATGGGGACCACACACAGGCCCGGACTGCCCGTAGGGCTGCTGGGGTCCGGGCCGCAGTGCCGGCTTGGATCGCCCACCGAGGACGCCGTGTCCCCCCCCCCACACCCCTGGCGGGCCCTACGTGCCGCGCCGTCCGTGGCGAGTACAATGGCCGCACAGTCGCATTGCGACCGGCCCTGTGCCTGGGGGCCGAAAGGCCTCCTCGCACTACGGCTGCATATACGGGTTCACCACCTGCCTGGCACCATACGCGGCCGCCACTTGCCTGCACCATGCGGCTCAAGTAGCGGCGAGGCTGAAACCCATCGGATCTTCTGTCCTTCTTTCCCGCCCCAGAACCGCAGAGGCGCGCGATGGTGATGACTACATCGCGCGGCTGTTTGCGAACCCTGTCCCAGGAAGCCAGCGGCCACTCGGAGCAGGTGAAGAGAGGGGACAGCTGGATAGTGATATTAGTTTCTTTTTTTTAAACTACTTTCTGTCCTTGCCTACCTATAAGTACCCCTGCCAAACCTATACACTCCCCCTGGTTTTACCTATTATTGCCCCTGGCTCCCTATACATTTCCCCCCTTGAGCCTTATCCCTGCCCCCCAAAAAAACCTTTTTAAACACTCCCCTGGCAAACCTATTTATGCCCCTGGTACTATAAAATCCCCCGGGCCCTCCCTATATAAGTCCTGCCTGCCTTTTAACCTTCCCCTGGTACCTTTTACACTCCCCCTGGCTAAAAAATACTTCCCTGCCAAACCTAAAAAACTCCCCCTGGCTCCCAATTTTACTGCCCCTGGCTACCTATCACTGCCCCTGGCTCCCTTTTAATACGCCCGGGCCCCCTATTTAACTGCCCCCAGGTAACTGATATATTTGCCCCTGGTCCCTAAAAAAATGGCCCTGGCACCTCTATACCCCCTGCCTGCCTATACACTGCCCCGGGGGCTGCCTATAAAAGGGGCCCTCCCATAACTGCCCTGGTTTTTTACACTCCCCCTGGTTTCCTTTTAATACTCCCCCCTGCCTTTTTTTAAAACACGGGCCCTGGCAAACCTATTTTATCCCCCTGCCTACCTTTATACTGCCCCGGGTTACCTATAAATTTGTCCCTGGCTCCCCTAAAATACTCCCTTTGCCAACCTATACTCTCCCCCGGGTACCTATATACGCCCCGGTTTCCAAAATTTTTTGCCCGGGTACCTATAAAATCCCCCTTGGATCCCTTTATATACTCCCCCTCCCCTGCCTATACACGGTTCCCCCCTGCCTCCCCTTTTAAAAATGCCCTACCTCCCTTTTCCCACTCCCCCCGCCTACCTTTATTTCCCCCGGGCTGCCAAATTATACTCCCCTGCCTCCCCTATACACCCCCCTGCCTCCCTATACACTGCCCCTGGTCCCTATCCCAATGCCCTGCCTACCATATATGGCCCTTGTGCCTATAAGTGGCCCTCCCGCCTTTTTTCGGGCCCTCCCTGCCTATAAAACGGGCCCTTTCCCCTTTTTTACTGGCCCTCCCTCCCAAAGGGGGGTCTACCTATTTACATCCCAATTTTTGCTTTTTTTAATTTCTTTTTTTTGGGGTCTAAAAACGCTTTTTGGGGAAATTTGATAGGAAAGTGCGGGAAAAAGAGGGATTTAAAGTTGTATTTGGGGTAAATTCTCCCAGGGACGATTAGTGCCCGGGGAAAGGAAGAAGACATTGCTTCCTTCCGGACAGAGAAAAAATGGAAGGGAACCCCCAAATCGGGGAAAAGGAAAATTTCATGGGGTTTGGGCCAGTTGAAGAAAAAGGGAAGAAAAACCAACCCCCATCAGAGTTACGTCTCCTGTGGGGGCCCCCCTGCTGTCAGAGGTTTTTTACTCTGTTTTGAATCATCCCTGTGTTCAGGGTATGGTGACCTGACAAATGGGGGGGGTGTTTGGTTTTTGGTTTTTTATGCTGGTGCTTTGTGTGTCAGTGGGGCTTGCCCCGGATTGAAAAGCAAGGGTGCGCACCTGACTCTGTGTGGGGGGTTTTTTCCCCTTGAAAACCTTTTTCTTTTTCTTGTTTTGTGTGTAGGGGGCTCTCACCGGAGCATTTTTTGGTGCATTTTTTTTTTGGCGTTTTTGTGCAAAAAAATTGTCCATTTTTAACTGCTCTCCTTTCCCTGCACAAAAACGCACCAAAAAAAAAATCAAAAATGCACCAAAAAAGCCCCCGGTGAAAGCAGCTTTATTAGTTTAGTTTATTTTAGAAAGGGGCGGGGGTGGGGAGAACAAGGGACTTTTTTTAAAGGGGATATTGTATGTGGGCTGCTGGGGGCTTAGTGCCAGGGCTGATTTTTATTCCCAGTCCGGCCCTGGCCACACATAATATTGACACTTTGGGCAGAATTTGTTCATTGTCACTTAGGGGTGTCCTCACTTTTGTTGTTGATTTCTTAGGGGAGTCCTCATTTGTGTTGTAACTTGGGGGTTGTATCCATTTGTTTAATTTGGGGGTTTTGTATTTGGGTAGTGTATAACACGGGACGATTTTGGGCGGGTTGTTTTTTTTTCCATGAACCCTCTCCCCAAAAGATTTGAATCTGACTCCCCCCTCCCCCCCCGCCAGAATAATAAAAAATAATTGGGTTAACATTTTTGCAGCCAGCACACTACAATCCCCTTTGGGGAGAAGCATAAAACCCATGAACAAAAGATCATAAAAAATTTTAACGTATGAAAAAAAAATTTTTTAAAGGGAAAAAAAACACCAAAACCATTTTAAAAACGGGAAACCCTGTCCATACACTTTGTTTTTTTGAGGAAAACCCGGTGGTTTAAATTCCGGGTTTTTCCCTTTGGCATTTTCTGAGGGGGAGGGTTTGGGGGTTGGTGTAGAGCCCAATTTAAAAGTACAAATTTACAATTTTGTGCTGGCCCACAGTCCCCAACATTTTGGCCCTTTCCGAATAAAACAAATTTTCCTTCCGAAGGAAAAATTTTCCACACTTTTGTTTTTGCCCCCCCCAAATTTCCTCTTGCACCCCCCTTAAATTTTCCTCTTTTTTCCTTCAAAGTAAAAAGGCCCTCGGCCTAAAAAGGGTAAAACAGTTTTTAAAACGATCTTTCGGGAAGCAAAACCTTATTCCTTTTTTAAAGGGCCAAAGTTTGACATGGCCCCGGGGATTTTTTGGTTCGTTCGGCTGGGGGGTTTTTTCCTTTTTTCCCCTCTTTTCCCGGGAATTTTCCAAAATGTAGGGGGAAAAACCCCCAAACACCCCGGGTTTTTTTTGTCCTGAATTTGCGAAAACAAAGAAGTCAGCAGGACTGGGTCCAGTTTTAGTGTGGGGGGGGGTTTTGGGTTTAACCCAAAAAGGAAACGCCAAGTTTTTTTTTTCCCAGTCCCTTTTTTCCCAAAAATGGCAATTTGTAAAATTTTTAAAACAGGGTTCGGTTTTTGGCGTTCCCTTTTCCCAAAGTTGCTTTGGCCATTATGGGGTTGTACGACGGTGTTCAATGGCATTAGATTTTGTTAATTCGGGAAATTTTCCGGGAAAAAATGAACTGGGCACCGTTATGGGCTCCAACCCTTTTTGGAAAACCAATAGAAGCAAAGGGGCCCCCAAAACCCCTCAATTACTGTTGTTAAAGTTGTTTATTGAGAATTACCCCTCTTGCCCCTTAAATTTAAAGTCCACAATGACAAAAGGATGGTGTCCAAAAGGGATGTAAAACACAGATCAATAGCCAGATTTCCCAGGGGGTTTGGGTAGAACAGTATGTGTTTTTGGTTTCTTTTTTGGGGTTTGCTGCCACCATTTGGGGACACCCCTCGAATGAAAACCATTGGGTTCAAACCCTTGCGATTCCTGGCCACAAAACCTTTTTCGGGTATCGTTTTTTTTTTTGGGCACAATCCCTTTTGGTGGCCCTCAGAGTTTAAAGTTAAAAAGTTTGTTTTTCTTTTAATTTTTTAAGGCTTTTTAATACGTTTTCCCCCGTAGAACTAATTGTCCAGAAATTACTCAGTTTCTTGTTTGACTCTGTGATACCCTTTGGGCCCCACAATCTTTAAACGTTAATGTCTGTTTTACACTTTCTAAACTTTTTAAATTTTCTGGGTCCACTGAGACTTTGTTCCCCCCTTCCCGTGGTGTCTTGGGGGGGGAAATGGCTTTGGGCAAAAAAAAAACGTTTGAACTCTTTCCCTTAAGTTATGAAAAGGGCCCCTGAAAAAATGGGACAACCCGGGAAAAGTCTTCTGCCCCTTTTAAGTAGGTCCGGGCCTGTAGGGCATTTTAAAAATTGGGTTTAGGGGCAACAGTCGAAAAACCCCATCTCTAAATTCTGGCTGAGGGGTTTTTAAAAGAGGAGAATATACACCTCCATTTGGCTTGTGATCTGTTACAATTTCAAAATAAAGCCCTTTAAAAGATAGGTGGGGAAACCCTTTTCACTTTCCCCAAAACACCCAAAGATCTTTCTCATTCTGAGAAAAAAGTCTTTAACATCAGTAAGGGATTGTTGCATACGGGAATAGGGTCTGTAGTCGCCGGGTGCGCGGGCCTTTTGTACTAATTTTGGCACCTATTCCTAAAAGGGCTGGGTTTTCGACAATAATTTGATTTTGGGTGCAGTGGGTTTTAAATTTAGGCTTAAGTTGGGGGACAGGAAAGAGCTTTTTTAAAAGGGAAAGTTGTTTCACGATTTGGTTTTCATCCTTTCCGGGGTGCTGTCCTAAGACTGTAGTTTTAAAAATCATGGGCGGAAAAGAAACTGGTTTCCCCTGGGCCCTTCCCCCCCCCCTTTCATCTAGGTGACGTCTTGCTGCTGCCTAGCCCCCCGATGCTAACATTTTTGGGAAAGGGAGAACATTTAAGATAACAGAGTTCTCTTTCCCCTGTTTGCTCACCATTAAATACATCCCCCGTTTTACAAAAGCACATATTTCTCTCCCCTTTACACCCCTACATAAAGGGGCCCGGGGTTCCCGGCCATGAATTGGCGGGGGGGAAAGTTTTTTCCAAATAATCTCTGATGTTTTGTATTTGCATGGAGTTATCTAAGGGGCACATTTTGTCTGTGTCTGTTTTAATTTAAATATTCACGGGACTTTTTGCCCTATTTTGCCGGGAATCATTCACTCAGCATTGGAAGTGGTTAGGAAAAAAGGAGGTGAATGAAAATTTGGCGGGACCCCGGCTGAAGGGATTTGGGGCGGGAAAAATATTTAAAACAGCGGGTAATAAAAATTTGGGCTGAGAAAGAAAAAAGGCGAAAGGGGAGATGAAGGGGCTGTTGTTTTGCCTCCCTCAAAAAATCACTGAGCTGGGGCCGGCAGGCAGGCGGGGCAGAGAGAGAAAAGGACGGAGATTTTTTAAATTGCGTGTCGCTCCCGCCCGCGACCTGTTGGGGAAAGATCCCGGAGATTACGGGCCTTTTCAGGGGAAAACAAGCGGGGTCGGTGACTATAGGCCCTCTGAACCCTTTTAAATCCACAAAAACAAGTTATCTTGAAATCTTTTGGGGGGATTTTTTTATTGACATTTTATTGAAAAACGTGCTTTTTTTTTTGAAGATCTTTAAATTTTGAAGACAATTTTTTTGTATTTGAGAAAACCCCCTTTAATTTCCCTTTTAAATGCGTTTTGTTCGGGAAAACCCCCATTCCAGGGAACTTTTTTTGGGTGGGTTAACTGTCTCGGGGGTTTTGTAAACAGTCGCCAAAATTTAAAAAATAAATTTTGAAACAGAAATTCACAAACCGAAAAAGTTTCGACTTCTGCGGGGTTTTTCAGGGTTTCCGGCATCAGACACAGCTTGATTTTTTCTCCCCTCCGGACCAACCCCTTTGTCGCACCCCAAATGGCCCTTTAAAGTCATTTATTCTTTTAAAAAATTTCCCTTTTACCATCAATTTAAAAGTCGTCCTTTCCCATTTAAGCGTTTCAGCACTGCACGGGGGGAAAGGTTCGTCTTTTTTTTCCCAGGTGTTTGCTCCCCACAAAATTTTTAACCCATCAAAAAAAAAAATGTGTCCCTTCCCCCCCTTTAAAACACTTGCTGAATAACATGTTGAAAAGGTTTCTGGTGCTGGGGGAAAAAACCCCAAACATCAGTCTCTTGAAACCAAAAAAGCCCCTTTGTGGCTTGCTTTTTGTTTTAAGGGATTCTAGTTTGGGGGGGGTAAATTTTCAATTTGAGGGAAAACCCCATTTAAAACCCAAATTTGCTAAAGACACTTCCCCCTTTTTTTTTCTCATGTAGAACATTTTCAAGGGTGGGTTTTGGGTTTTGTCTTTTCTGATTACAGTTGGGTTTTAAAACGTCTCATGCCCAAACAACAGATCCAAAAATATCAGTTCCCTTTTTGGAAACAAAAACCCAAATGGGGATCCCCAGGGGAGGGGTCCTTCCAATGGTTCAATGATATAAAGTTCCAGTAGTTCTGAAAAAGCTTTTTCTTCAAAGGTGTTTGGGGTTTTAAGGGAAAGCCTACGCTTTGGTTTTTGAAATGGGTTTTTAAAAGGGGGTTTCAATGTTGAAGCTGAAACCTAAAAATTTTTTTTAACTTTAAACCCCCAAAAACCCCAGTTTAAAATTTCCTTTTTCCCTTTAAAAAAATAGAAGGAGACAACATTTTTTCACATTTGCACTGTCTGAATCAAGCCCAAACTTTAGTATGCCTATTTCCTTTAGCGGTTTGGGGGCCAAACAAGGGGACCCTTTGTGCCATCCAAAAACAAAGAATTCATTTTCCCCCAAGGGAGACTACCCCCTGGATTTAAAACGAAGTTTTAGAACTTGATTTTTTATTTGTTTGGAGTACTAGAGCTTTCCCATGTAAACCCGTTTTTTGGTGTTTGCAAAATTTTAAAGGGAATTTTTTCTTTTTTTTATTTTTTCCAAGAAGTTTAAAGGTCCAAAAACTTTGGGGTCTCGGGGGAATCAATCAGTCTGTAAAGTCGGGTATCCCCAAACTTAAGGGGTATTGTCCAGCTTGCGTGAGCTCAGCGAGTATAATATTCACAATAAGAGTCAGTTCTTTTTTTAAACTAGGGACATTTACTTTTGCATTTACCCCTTTCTTTTTTATTTCCTGTGGTTTTTTTCCCAACACACGGCCGCGGGAATGCCCCACCCGTCCCAAAATTAAAGCACTTTTTAAATCCTGAAACCAAAGAAACAATTTTTGACTTCTTTTGGTGCTCTAAAAACATTTACTACAGGTTACGGCCCAAACCTTTTTCTTTTCTTTTCCTGGTGTTCCTTTTTTCATAGGTGGGGTTTTGGACATTGCTTTTTAAAATGACGCATTTATCTTTGTTTTTTAATGTGCAGGGCCTGCAGCTCAGACACTTCAATTGCTCTTGCAATCCCCTTGCAGAATTTAACCCGTGTGAGACTTGGTTTCTCAATAACCTTCCCTTCTGAGGTGAGCGAGCTCTTTTTTCAAAAACCCCGATCTCTTTATTATTTTCCTTGTTCAGTCCCAAAATCACCCGGGCTTTGCAAGTTTCTTCAGGGTTGTCACATAGCGGGCAATGGTTTTTCCCCCTTCTTTTACAGCCTGTCTAAAATTATATCTTCATTTTGGAAAATTTTTTCTTCGGGTCAAAGTACTTTACTCATTTTGTTTTTCTGTTTTTAATTTAAACTGACTCTTTTCCCCCGTTTCCCCGGGTTTCAAAGATGTCCTTTTAAAAGGGGGTTTTTCGCTTCCTTTTTTTTTGGCTGATTCACATTCTCTTAGCTTCCCAAACTCTGTGAATGCAGGGGGGTTTTTTCCCCTCCCGTGGATGATCAAACCCCCCCTTCAATGCTGGGGCCCGAGCCTCCCCCCCCCCTCTGAGTCCACTTTTTTAACTGTGTTTCTCCCTAAACGTTTTTATTTTATAAGAGTTTTTATACATACCCAAAAGGTGCATTCAAATTTAAATTTTGAGCACGGGTTACTTCCCAACTGGAGATGTATTACGCTTTTTAAGAACCGGGGACAGATCTCGTGTATGCAGGAGAGTTAGGCCTTGGGGGCAAAAATTTTCATGTTTTCTCATTTTACAATCTTCTGCAGTTTTTTCTGCTTGGGGGTTTGGGGAAGGAAAATGCTACGGCCCCCAACTCTGGTCATTAAATAAAAGCCCGTGAATCGAAAACCCCGGGGCCCGTACAGAAAAGTTAAAAAAAACTTCAGTAGTGAATTTTCAAAAAAAAGGGGGAAACGGGGGGTTAGAAACCCCCAATGGATATCAGTTTTAAATTAAAAAAACAAGATAAAAGGGGCACTGTGAGAAAAAGGCAGCTTTGCTAATACATCCAAATTTCAAATTTTCTTGTTTTTCCCTGTCCCCTTTTTTCTGAAAAACCATTTAATTTAAACGATTTAAAACCCCTTTTTAAATTTTGGCCCCGCTAGGTGCAGGCAGCTTTGGGTTTTCTTTGACAGGTGAGGGCACTCCTGGGGGCTGTAACAATTTAAAAAATGGAAAACCCTTTTTCCACTTGTCCCAGCGCTGTGCCGGGTATTGTGGTTCCGACCCCAAAACAAAAAATCCCATAGGGTAAATCCAGGAATTTTCGCCCTTTTTGTCGCCAAATTTTTTATGTATGAACACAGGGAGCTTTAGGCTGCTTGCTTTTTCCTTTAAGCTTCACACAAAAGAATCTGACTCCTCCCATCCCCCAGCCCAATTAAAACACAAAATTGTTCCCTTTTTTCACCAGCACAAATACAGGCTCACTTTTTTTTGCCCCGCGGTTTAGGTTTTTTTGTTTTTGAGTTTTTTTTGAGGGGACTAAAAATTTTCAAGCTGTCACTGATGCTTTTTCATTGTACACAGTGTCCCGATCCTCAGTGTTTTCCCCTGAAAAGTTTTAAAACAATATGTAAAAATAGGGGGGGGGGGGGGTTTTAATTATTTTTTGAGTATTTTTTATGTAAAAAAATTTAGGGTTTTTGTAAAATACGCCAACTGGGAAAAAAAAGTATCCCTGTCCCTTAAAAATCATTAAATAAAACTTTTTAACCCCAGCCCCTCCCAGGGAGAATATTTAAAAGGAATAATTTCCCCTAACCAAATTTTGTTTATATTAGGTGAAATTTGATAAAACCCTTGATCTATTCACCAACCCCATTCCCCGCAAGATTGTTTTGTTTCTAAATCATGAGCAGTTTATAAAAACCCCCTTTGTCCCCCACCAATTTTACTCGTCACCTACCCCGGGGCAACCGATAAATTTTGAAATTTCATCAAGTATGGATATTTTAACCCCTAGAAAAAAATAATAGGAAGACCCCGCACTAAAACCAAAAATTTGTGGGAAAAACTAGGACCAAAAGTATATTCACTGCAATTTAAATTTGGGAGAGTGAGTTAACCCCCCTGGTCCCGAAAAACCCTTTTAAAATTACTTATCTCTCCCCCTCCCTTTGCCAGCAGGGGAAAAATTTGTTGTTTTAAAAAAATTGTCCCCACTAAAAAAGTTAGCTTTCAACCCTGTAGGGAACCGGGAAATAAGACTTTTTTCCCAAAAACATTTCTTTTTTTTTTGCTTTGTTTTGGGGGGATAAAGAGTTTTTCTCTCTTGATTTCACACAAGTTTCTCTTTGGGTTTAACCCTCCTGCCTCCCTTTCTCTGCGGGCTGTCCCTTTTTGAGAGCCGGGGGTGCATAACCCTTGTTTGGACAAACAGGGGCGCGGGCCCCTTTTAGAACGGAGGTTTTTTATCTCTAACAAACAAAGGAGACTTAATACTTTTCATTGTTTACTTTAAGCTCTGTAGCGCTCTGTACTATAAATCAGATCCCCCTGCTCTGATATCAGTGCATTTAGAAGAGCTGATATGCCAATCACTGCTACAGAACCACCCACAGCCTAACTAGGAAGAGACAGGAAGCAGGAATCTGAAGCTGCTTTTTGTTCTGTGAAACAGGGCGATGAGGCAACCGTTTTACGCCATGAAAAATACTTGACTACTAAGTGAATGACCTTTAAGGAGGTCAGTTCTCTAGACCAACAGAGATATTAGACTTACAATGATGTTGGATACTAACCCCTAGCCCACTAGGAATACTATCACCTGCTCCCAATACACTGAATGTACATATGTGTGATACAGTACATGTAGAAAGTTGTCCAAGTGAGTGTAATGAGGGCGGATGAGTCCCTGGCTGAATAAATGGCTGATTTCAATGGTAAATAGTAGAAGAGGAAAGTCTTTGTGTTCAGCTGCTTCCAAACACACATCTAGAATAGAGTCAGTAACGAGCTGTGGTTTTGATGAGTATTTATGGCCGCGGGCTGAAGTTTTACAAAATACACATTCTGCTTCTGGTGCTTTCATCATTCTCAGTCGCCAGTAAATTGCAGAGAACAAAATGAGAACTTTTTCTTGATGACATCAGGGAGGCAGGAGACGAGGACAGGCCGACCGCGTGCAAGCGCATCCTCCTCCTGCGCCGCGCAGGACCTCCTTCTGCTCCAAGTCAAGATGGGGCACAGAACAAAGCTGCGGAAGAATCAGGCGGGCCTGTCATCAGCAGCTCATACACAGCAAAGGCGCTGCCATCAGGAACTTACTGCTTATCTGAGGCTTAAAATGGAGAAATTCTCAATCTATTTAACCGTTTCCTCAAAGAAGTAGATTCTTATGTTTCTGTAATCTGCTGTATTATATGTGTTGTGCTGGGTCTGTCATATATGCAATGTTCAGATGCCCAGACTCAGTGGTACATATAGGGGCAGCACATAGTGGTGAATACAATATCTAGTCCCTGGTGTCCCAGTGGTATATATATCTAGACTCTGGTGATACAGTGGTATATAAGCCTGGTCCCTGGTGATACAGTGGTATATATGCAATGTTCAAATATATTTAGGGGCAGCACATAGTGGTGAATACAATACTGAGTCCCATGGTTGTGACCCCAGTGGATATATATGTGCTTAAGCTTTCATTGTACCCAACAGTGGTAATAGGGATCTAGCCTCATGTTGTGACCGACAGTGGTATATATGCAATGTTCAAATACATTTAGAGGAAGCAAATAGTGGTAAATACAACATCTAGTCCCTGGTGTCCCAGTGGTATGTATATCTAGACTTTGGTGACACAGTGGTATATATGCAATGTTCAAATACACATAGTGGTAAATACAATATCTAATCCCTGGTGTCTGAGTGGTATATAGGTCTTGGCTCTGGTGTCCCAGTGGTATATATATTTAGACTCTGGTGACACAGTGGTATATATCCAATGTTCGAATGTCCAGACTCAATACTACATGTAGGGGCAGCACATAGTGATAAATGCTATATCTAGACTCTGGTGTTCCAGTGGTATATATGTCTAGGCTCTAGTGTCCCAGTGGTATGTATATCTAGAGTCTGGTGTCCCAGTGGTATACAGGTCTGGACTCTGGTGACACAGTGGTATATATGCTTGAACTCTGGTGATATAGTGGTATATATGCAATGTTCGAATGTCCAGGCTCAGTGGTAAATATAGGCTAAGCACATAGTGGTAAATACAATATCTAGTCCGTGGTGTCCAAGTGGTATATATGTCTGGACTCTGGTGATACAGTGGTATATATGCAATGTTAGGGGCAGCACATAGTGATAAATCCTATATCTAGTCCCGGGGTGCCCCCAGGGGAATATGACTAGACTAAATGCCCGGGGGTATATAGGTCAGCCTCTGCTAAAACATGGATATAGAATGTTCGAATGTCCAGTTCATGGTACATTAGGCAACACAAGGGTAAATACAATACAACCCTGGTGCTGAGTGGTTTTATAGGTCTGGGCTCTGGTGTCTCAGTGGTATGACACCACCTCAGTGACACAGTAATACATTAAAGTTATCACCATTTTTGTGTCATGTTTTTACTGGTCTATCAAAATAGCATAACAATCCTCGAACCCCATGCAAACTTTAACCAGCCCGGGACCCCGAAAAGGGCATCACCCCAAAAGGGGGCAAAACACCGGCATGGGGGGAGGCAGGCGTGTGCGTAAAACGTGTGCTGCAACAGTGTGGCCCCTACATGTTTGACTGTACCCCTTATAGTTGGGAAACAGCCTCTTGTTCCTCTAGTTGGAGCAGCTCTGCTCTTCATCCAGGCACTGTGTGTGTGCATGCAAGCGAGATAAAAGTGATGAAAGTGCACTCAGTGCTTGCTCAAACACGTTCTCTAATGGAATATACAGTATAAAGGCCCAGGGTAACATTTTTAAAAACAAAGGTCCCAAAGGGAAAATTCAAAGGCCATAACAAAATTTTTCTACATAGAAAGTTTAGCCCTGGTGTCCCAGTGTAATTTATAAGTACCCACTAGTCCTAATAATCTGCAGGTCACCTTATATAATGGCGCATACAGTATCTAGACCCAGACCACCCATTATTACAGGCAGACAGTGCCATCCTAGGACATCCAATTACCCTTTGTTGGAAATAACTGGTCAAACCCTGTAGAAAAGCCCCAAATAATCTGCCCCACCAGATTTTACAATAGACACTATGGATTCTGGAGGGGAGTGTTCCCCGGGGAACCACCAAACCCAGGATATTTCATCAGACTGCAAGATAGTGGGAAAGGATTCGTCACTGCGGAGAACACTTTCCTTAGGCCTGTGTGCAGCTGTTCTAGGGTCCAGTGACGACATGCTTTACACCACTCCAGCCACCATCTGACATTGGTCAGCGATCCTAGGCCAGTGCAGCGTCCAAGCCAGTGATGTGTCTTTCCCACCACCCAGAAAACACTACATTGTGCATGCGATCCTTGTCTGGTGCATGTCCCAACCCGGACATCAGCTTTACACCACCCAGCCACCATCGGAAATTGGCATGCTGATTTAGACTTGTGTGCACACCCCGGTCCAGGTGAATAACTTTCCACACCCCCAGCCTGGCATTAGGCACAGTGATCAAAGGCTTGGGTGCAGTTTTTAAAAAGTTCAATGATGACATGCGGGTACCTTCCCACCTCCACCAGTGAAAGTCTTTGCAGCGCCAGGATCCGTCCGAAATGGGTTTAAAACACTCCAGCCACCATCTGGCGTATGCTGACCTAGGCCTCTAGCGTCCCAAGTCCAGAAAGTCATGCTTACACAATCCAGCCACCACTTGCATTGGCATGCGACCCTAGGCAGTTGCAGCGTCCCACTCCAGTGTTTACGTTTTTAACACCATTTCCACCACCACTGGCAGGCAGCTGATCTTGGGCAATGTGCAAAGCCATTTTGACAGCTTGGTTATTACTCCTAGATGCTTCCATTACTAAATTATATAATCTGCAGTGAACGGGGCAGATCTATCAGATCGAAAACATCATGAACTCAAAGGTGGCCTCCAACAACAGTGCTCCAGTAAGCTTCTCAGCACCACCCATACTTCTCCAATATTCACAGAGTTTACAACTGGGGTTTTTGATTTTATCACCAGTGTCCAACTGTAGCAAAACCCCTGACCCAATTTTTTTAAGGGGGGGGTCCAATTTTCCAGCCAATAGAAATTCAATTGAATTTCCGGGGAAGGTTATATTCTACCCGGTCCCAAAAATCAAGAGATTGGAATTACCAGACGAGCCCCTTTCCCAGGGCCGCGCAGCTTTTCATTTTCGGGGCGCAGTCAGGGGAGCAGAAGTCTTCCATGTAACTTATTATTATTATTATTTATTTTAAAGCGCCTTGATTCCGGGCGCTGTACATTCGAGGGGGTTAAAAACATTACATAACAAACGGTACATGATAAGGGAAAAATGAAATTGGCACGAAGAGG
Source organism: Phyllomedusa bahiana (assembly GCA_025379985.1). Taxonomy (NCBI): domain Eukaryota; kingdom Metazoa; phylum Chordata; class Amphibia; order Anura; family Hylidae; genus Phyllomedusa; species Phyllomedusa bahiana. Next base: position 40,552 of record JAODAL010036915.1, read on the forward strand.
GGAGAGGACCCAAACCCCCGAGGGCTTACAACAGACCGAAATTCCCCTTTAAAAAACAGTGCTGAAATTTCCTTGCACAATTAAAAATCAGAAGAGATGTCAAGATGTGTTCTGCCCGTCATCAATTAGGTAATTGGATTAATTAAAAGTTTTTAAACAGTTCCCCGCATTCGCCGCATCGCACTGTTTCTTCCAATTCCTCTCTGGACAATTTTAAAACCCCAAAGGAAAAACACACGAGCCTTTCCCCCAGCTCCGGGTATTTTTTAATTCCCCAGTAAAACTTTTTTTTTCCCATTTTCGACAGCAGGATTCATCTGGAAAAAATCCCGAAATAACGTTTCTAGACTCTCCGGAGATTGCGAGGCCCCGACTGTCATAACAACCACTTGTCCAGAAAGTTTTAATTATCCACTAATTTAATAAGGAATCTGGGGGAATGCAGATTAACCCCGTGCCTCCTGAACGGAGCTTGGGGAAGGGGCTCGCGGTTTTCGAGACATCAAG
>JAODAL010036916.1:0-41056 GCA_025379985.1 Phyllomedusa bahiana
GGGTCGGCGGGGAACCCCATATGGAGATCTACTGGAATCAGGGTATGGAGGAGTCCGGTCAGGAGACACATCAAACGATGTCTTAGAACAGGTCCCACCAGGGATTCCTGAGAGCTGGTGGCCACACAAGATTACACATATGACCCTACATTGTCTGCTCTGGAGCTGCCATGTTACAGAAATCTCTGACTGGCTTTAGATGGGCTATGCTTGCACTAGGACAGAAGACACAGCAGGTGGATCTCCCCAACGGCACGGAGTTCAGACATGTGTGAAGCCCATACATGCCAACTCTCCCGTTTTTGGCGGGGGGGCCCCGCTATTTGGGGTCCCCCCCCCCCCGCCCTTCCGGCAGAGTTGGCATTCCTCCCGCCGCCAGCAGGCAGCGGGGGCTCTTTAAATGGCCTCTGCGACAGAGTAGCGCTGGTGCGCTACTCTGGCGCCGCCGGTCCGTTCTCACAGGCGGGTGAAGCGGCTGCAGCTACCGTTTCACCCGCCCGGAGTCTCACTGAGCAGGGAGGAGGCAGGAGGGATCGTTCCCTCCTCCCTCCTCCCCCTGTATGTCCGGCGCCGGTGCGCGCTGTACATACAGGTCAGCAGCGCAGGGGGACGTGACGCGCGGCTGCACTCACTTCCCCTGCGCCGCTGAGGAGATCGGAGGTGTCCGGAGCTGCAGGAGCCTGGTGAGGCGAGTGACTTTTATTATATTATTAGCTGTACCTGGCTACAATGTACCTGGCAACAATGGGGGCACTACCTGGCAACAATGGGGGCACTACCTGGCAACAATGGGGGCACTACCTGGCTACAATGGGGGCACTACCTGGCTACAATGGGGGCACTACCTGGCAACAGAGGGGGCACTACCTGGCTACAATGGGGGCACTACCTGGCTACAATGGGGGGCACTACCTGGCTACAATGGGGGCACTACCTGGCAACAGAGGGGGCACTACCTGGCAACAATGGGGCACTACCTGGCAACAGAGGGGGCACTACCTGGCAACAATGGGGGGACACTACCAGGCAACAATGGGGGGAACTACCTGGCAACAGAGGGGCACTACTGGAAACAGAGGGGACACTACCTTGGCAACAATGGGGGCATACCTGGCAACAGAGGGGGCACTACCTGGCAACAGAGGGGGCACTACCTGGCAAACAATGGGGCAATCTACCTGGCAACAAGGGGGGCACTACCTGGCAAACAATGGGGGCACTACCTGGCAAACGAGGGGGCACTACCTGGCAAACAAAGGGGGCACTACCTGGCAAACAAAGGGGGCACCTACCTGGCAACAAAGGGGGCATCTACCTGGTAACAATGGGGGCATCTACCTTGCGAACAAAGGGGGACACTACCTGGCAACAGAGGGGGCACTACAAGGCAAACAATGGGGGCCTCTACCTGGCAACAGAGGGGGCACTACCTGTCAAACAATGGGGGCACTACCTGGCAAACAAAGAGGGGGCACCTACCTCGCAACAAAGGGGGCACTACATGGCAACAAAGGGGGGCACCTACCTGGCTAACAAAGGGGGCACCTACCTGGCAACAAAGGGGGGCACCTACCTGGCAACAAAGGGGGGCACCTACCTGGCAACAGAGGGGGCACCTACCTGGCAACAAAGGTGGGCACCTACCTGGCTAACAAAGGGGGGCATCTACCTGGCTAACAAAGGGGGGCATCTACCTGGCTACAAATTTGGCTCTACCTGGCTACAGAGAGGGCAGCTACTTGGCTACAAGGGGGCATCTACCTGGTTATGGGGGGTTACTACCTGGCTATAAGAGCATCTACCTGGCTTTCTTCCAAAGCCGTTATGCAGTTAGGTGGAGTGGGTGTGGCTTTTTGAAGGGGCGTGACATACCGCAAGATTGGGCGTGTCCATGCAACCTTTTGCTACGCGCGGCGCCCACTACAATCTCCTGCTTTTTCATTTTCAAAAGTTGTCAACTATGGTGTAGCCATGAACCCCGACCAGCAGCAGTGACCACTCACACCCCACACCCCTGATATGTTCCCAAAGAGACCCCACTGCGTAGTGTTCACATAGTATCAATATGTATCAATATGTTTCTTTGGAAGGAATTTGGCGGGAAGTGCGGGGAGGTGGCGGTGACCTGTGATTTATGTGAGATCTCCATGTTCCCTCCACACCTGCAGCATCTACCAGAGGATTGTGTATCTGTCACAACAAGCCGTAAATTTTCCTGGGAATCCGGGAAAACTCCCTCATCAGCTCAGGACACGACAATTACAAGAACAGAAAGAGACTGGAAAGTCTTAAAGGGCAGGTGCAGCTCTGCTTGTTGTCAGTGAGTGGAAACCTTGTTCACTTTAAGAGGAGGAAAACTGGTCCTGTCATGGGGTGGACCTGTACGTGCAGGGGACAGTAACCGTATAAGTCCCCATCTGCTTGAAGGGGTCGTCTCACTACAGGGATCGCTGTTTTTTATGTTACAGATCTTGCAAAAACAAGTCACTTTGCAATATATGTCCATTAACAGTGTCCTACCTATTCCTAGATCTCCCCTCTTGTATGGGCTGCATCAGCTCCTCAGGTCGCTTAGTACAGACCTGTTCATATCTCCTGATAGGCTGCCAGCACTGGTCACTATAGCTACAGACCTGTTTTCTCTCTCATGATAGGCTGCCAGCACTGGTTGCTATAGCTACAGACCTGTTCATTCTCTCCTGATAGGCTGCCAGCACTGGTTGCTATAGCTACAGATCTTGTTCTTATGTCTCCTGATAGGTTGCCGCACGGGTTTCACTATAACTACAGACCTGTGTGATCTCTCCTGATAGGCTGCCAGCATGGTCGCTATAGTTTACAGACCTGTTCGATCTCTCCTGATAGGCTGCCAGCACGGGTTTTGCTATAGCTAAAGACCTGTGAGATCTCTCCTGATAGGCTGCCAGCACTGGTCACTATAGCTACAGATCTGTTTGATCTCTCCTGATAGGCTGCCAGCACTGGTTGCTATAGCGACAGACCTGTTCAATCTCTCCTGATAGGCTGCCAGCACTGGTTGCTATAGCTACAGACCTGTTCTATTTCTTATGATAGGCTGTCAGCACTGGTCACTATAGCTACAGACCTGTTTGATCTTATCCTGATAGGCTGCCGCAATGGTTGCTATAGCTACAGACCTGTGTGATCTATCCTGATAGGCTGTCAGCACTGGTTGCTATAGCTATCAACCTGGCTTCTGCTGCAACCTAGTAGAAGCCAGTAAACACGCCCCTGAATTCAAAATGAAGCCAAGAAAACAGGACTTAAGTAAGTTGAATCAATGTAGTGAGACAACCCATTTAAGGCCGAGGTGGCACAATGTATTTTTATGTCCTTTTTGATGAGCGAAATTCACATATTTTTTATGATTATGCATCAAAATGTGGAAAAGATGGTCTTCTTGACTTTAATGGGAATAAGAAAGCATCAGGGACCCGGCTGTGCTATTTTGCGCAGCAATTGATGCGTTATGCACTGCTCCAGAAACAGGAGGACAGGACCATTATCATCGCACAAGGAGGCGTCCAGTGCAAAGAGATTCTCTCTACTGAAAGAAATACCTGAAAATAAGCAGCAAAATATGGAAAAAAAGACGCGTTATGTAACAAACACAGGAAAAAAATGCAATTACTTATAAGAGAAAAGCTCATTTCACGGCTGTGAGGCCGGGGGCCGGGGTCAGACTGATGGAGGCAACTATCATCCACAGACTAACGGATGTGCTCTTCAGGATCTCAGCTATGGGCACAGCACAGGCTTCTGCTCTGTCCATACCCGAAATGACACATTAAACAAGCGGACCCTTCCAGCAGTTGGATGTGGTGTCCTGGCGTCTGGGATCTGAGGTTCACCGGGAGCGCTCATGGGCTGTCTGGCAAATTACATCTTTTACCTAAATTGGCTGGGAAAGCCTTAAACTTAGTCATGAGGTTCTCTATCCAATAAGATGCCAGAGCGGCAAACACAAATTAAACCGTTCTGATCTTATGTGATCAATAACATTTTATCAACCAAATATATGGGATTCATGATGAGGAGAACCCTTGACTCCTCTCTGAAACCTTAAACCAAACATCCAAGCCCTAAACCTCGCTCCCCCCCTCCCCCTGAAAAAGAATCTACAGGACTGCCCTTTCTTCAACTTCAACTCTAAAAAAAATGCGGGGTCCATGCTAGTCCCCCCCCCGGCGCCGCCGCATACCCCCGGCCGGCCGACCCGTTGGGGGGCCCCAAAGGGCCGTACCAGTCGCAAAGCAATCGGCTTACGGTTTTTGGGAAACCTTTGGGCGACGGCAGCGGGGGTGGGGACTAATTGAAGGGTGGTCCCCGGGGACGCACATACATTTAGATCTTCGGGGGAGCAAAAACTCCGGGAGTAATCTGGGGGCCCAAAGGGGATTTTGCACAGCCCACGGGGGCCCGGTGCGCGTCATCACGGGGCCCCGCGCGGCCGGTAAAGCCCACCCCCGCTGAAGAAAAGCCCGGAACCCACCGCCGCGACCCCGGGGGGGGAGCGGGGCCCAGGTAAGTGCGGGTCGGGTATTATTTTTTAATTTAAAGGCTTTTTCATGCGGGGGGCCCTATTATCTATTGTTATATTTGCAGGGGGGGGGCTGTTATTATTGTTATAAGGGGGCAGGGAGGGGGGCAATTATATTTGTTATATGTGCAGGGGGGGGGGGCTTTTAATTTTTGGTTCTTTGGCAGGGGGGGGGCCCTATTATCAAATGTTTTTTTGGCAGGGGGGGGGGCTGTTTAATCTATTTTATATTTGCCAGGGGGGGGGGGCTGTTTTTTCATTGTTAAAAATGGGGCGGGAAGGGGGGTTTTAATCTATTGTTAAGTGCAGGGGGGGAAGCAAAAAAATTTTATGTTATATGTGCAGGGGGGGGAGCTATTATCTCCCTTTATACGTGCAGGGGGGGAGCATAATACCACAATGGGGCTGTGAGGCCTTAAGCTACCAAAAATATACACGTGCTTTTGGGGCCAATAAGCTACCTAATACCTGCGGGGGGGCCAAAAACCCTATAAAATTGCGGGGGGACCAAAAACCTGCTATTTATACCTGCTGGGGCCCAAAATTTAAAATTGCCTATTACCTGGGGGGGGGAAAAAACCCTGCCTATTTTACCAACTGGGGGACCCATAACTTGCCTAAAAAACCTACGGGGGGGAAAATCCAAAACCCATGCCATATACCTGCGGGGGGGACTTATAAATTTAAAACACCTACCAACGGGAGTTTAATAAAAGTATAAAACCCCACCCCCTGGGGGCCGGGTAAAAATTTTAACCTGGGGGAACCCTATTCCCTTTAAAGGGGGGGACACTTTAATTTACGGGGGTGAAGTCGCTAACAGCCTTAAAGCCGTTTTTTAAAAGGGCCTCAGCCCCAAGTCAGTTGATAAGAGTTAGCAATCGCTCCGGGGACCCCCAGTCGGTTTTTTAAGGCCTCAAGTCGATTGTTAAAACCTTTAAAGAAATTCGCCGGGGGGACTAGCCCCCACCCCCTCGTCTTTCCCCCCAATAAAACCACTGAAAACATCCTTCCTGCACCTCCCGCAAAGCATTTTTGCCCCCAACTTCAACCCCACCCTTTTAACTCTGCTGCCCGTCTCATCCACCTCTCTCCCACCTCCTCCCCTGCCTCTCCCCTTGCCAACCCCTGACGGGCCCCCATTGCCCACCCAAATTTCAAGTTAAAAGCAACTAACCTGCCCTAAAAGGGCTCTCCAAAACCCTCCCCCCCTTTACATCTTCCTCTAATCCCCAAAACCCTCCCCTCCCCAAAATCTATGTCCCCCAAAGGCCCTTTTCCCTCTGTCTCCTCTAAACAGCTCCTCACACAACCGTCCCAAGACTTTTTCCCGTGCTTTCCCCCAACATTTCGGGGAAACTCCCTGCCCCAACACCCCAACTCTCTATAACCTCTCCCCCATACGTATCTGCCTTCATTCTAGGTACCCCCCTCATGCAACCTCCGTTTCCTAAACAGGACCTTCTTCTCGCTCCTCAAAACAAACCGTCTCCAAGACTTCTCTCTGCTTTCCCCCCCCCTCTGGAACTCACGCCCCCACCTCAGACCTCCCCCCCTCCACCAAAAATCAAAAGCAACCTGAAAAACCCCTCTCTTCAGGGGCCTGTAGCCTAAATACAGATTGGAAAAAAAAAGGGGGCAAGAAAAATTTAAAATTTTCAGAATAATAAAAAATTTTAAAAAAACACAAAAAAAAATAGGACATTACTTACTAAGAAAACACAAACCCTTGTGGGCCCCTTTCTCAAGTCAATGGCTTTTTCCCCAGGGAGCATAAAAAGGTTTGATGTCTGCTTTTGGGCCCCGTCCCAACCACCTTTTTTTTCTTTGAACAAGGCCCAAAATGGGGGTGTTTTTAAGTAAAATTTTATTATTTTTTTATTTTAAATTATTAGTGTAAAGGGGCTTTGCAAGGGCATGAGGACCGTTGAACCCCCCGGGTTTTCGAGTTGCGTATTTGGGGGGTCCGGTACCAACTAATACCCCATATTTTAACAAATTTTTTTAGTATGAAAATTTTTTTTTCCCCGCCCAACAGTGCTGGGGAGCAAAAGGGGGATTATGTTTTTTTGTTGGACACCCAGAAGTGCTTGGGGAGCCCGCCTAATTGTTATAAAGGGCTTTACTAAGAGGGTTTTTTCACCCCGGGACGGGGCACCACACAAATTTTCAAACCCCTTTTTGTATTGCTTTTTATCTATATGCAAATTTTAAAACCCGGGGGAGCCCCCCCCACCCCCCCTTTATGCCCGAGGGCGTGTTGGATGGGGTTTTTATGGTATTTTTTCAATTTTTTTGGGACCTCTTTCATGCATTATACTGGGTTTTTTTCCTGCATCCTTGGGGGAACCGGGAGCAAGCTAATGTGCAGTCCCGTATCCATTAAGTGTTTCCCCCAGCGTGGGGGCTTTGAGTTGTTATTCAGCAATCAGCTGCAAACCCGTCAGATTTTTTGTTTCCCCAACATAAAGGCTAGAATGCGCTTTTTGGGGGGCCGTTTTTGGGCCAGCCATTGCTTTGAAAAAGGCCCAAAAAAGGGGGTTTTTTTTTTCTAATAACAAATAACCCCTTTAAACCCCTAACATAAAAAACCCCGAAAAGAAAAAACAAAGAGGGGCCCCCTAAAAGTGTAACAGGTTAAATAACAAAAATGGAAGGTAAGATATGCTCACCTGGGAGCGTTTTGCATATAAATACAGAGGCACAAACACTCTTAAGCCTTTGGGCTTTAATCCAAACCTCAGAAAAGGGAGCCGTAGGTCCTTGCTCCGAACCAATTTCCCAAAGGGAACGGGGACAAACAAGGAATCAGGGGAAAAAAAACGGGCCCGGCGCCCAGTTTCTTTTAAAAAAAGAAAAATGAGGTATTATGGATAAAAAAAATTTTTTAAACCAAAAAAAAAAAAAAATTTGGTGGGAAAAAAAAGGGTTTTAACCCCCTTCCATAAACGCACAAAAAAGACGCGTTTCGCACTGAAACCACGCTTCCCCCCAGATAAAATGTTAAAAGTCAACCCAAAGGGGACAAAGAATATTTTTTAAAAGGGGGGAAAAATACACCAAATTTGGGTTCATTGTAACCAAAACACAATGAGCCCCTGTTCACAAAGGCTTATTCAAGCCGAATTTCGAGCCGGATTGCGCTTTGCAAATTTCCCGGGTTTTAATAAAGGGGCGGGGGGGGGGGCCCCGGGCCCCCCCCGGCCCCCTGAGACTTTCATTATCCACGGGGCTTAAAAGCGCCTTTGGATAATGTGCAAAGTCATTTTTTTTTCCCCCCCCCCCGGGGGGGCTTCGCCGACGGGAAAGCGACGGGAAACCACTGTTCTCTTTTAGACAGGGTATTACCGGGAATTAACTTTCCCAAAGGATTGGACCGTAACTTTCAGGGGCAAATCCGGGGCCCCAGTAAAGGGGCAATCCGGGGCCGGGAAAAAAGACGGTGAACGGGGGCCCTTTCAGTTTTCGTTTTTGCCTTTCAGCATAAAAAAAATAAACCCAAAGATGTACAGGCGGGCTTTTTTCAAACCGAAATCGGGGAAAAAAGGGAAAAAACCCATTTGGTTTTAGGAACATGGCGGGAAGTATGTATCCCCAATGAGGGAAGGGAAAGGGAATTTCCCCTAGGATACATTGACAAAGGGTTTTAAAAAATGCCCCTCCATAGAATCTTTAAGACGGACGCGATTACTTTTCTGAGGAGGGGAAAAAAAGAACCTCCAACCCCGGTATAGACTGCTAAAGGGGGGGAAAGATAAAAAGAACCTAAAAAAAAAGGGGGAGCTTTCTCTTCTCTATAGGGTCAATGGGGCGATTTTGGCGTTTCCCAGCTCAAAGAAAACCGAATGGGAATAATGCAAAACCCAGCTGCCAGGGAACTTTTGGGGGTGGCGGACCCCAAGGGAAAAACCATATCAATAAAAAAATAATAGAATTAAAAAATATCCCATTGTTTAAACCGAAAACCCCTAAAAAAAAACTGATAACCCTTTCCCCAAAAAGAAAAAAATGATGGCCTTTCAAATCTTTTTTTTGGGAGCTTTTCCCAATTTTTCCCCTCTTCCCCCAACCCCAAATAACAACTTGGGCCCCCCCCTCCCCCTGATTACCATGGGGGTGTACCCACCCCCACCCCCTCAAATTTCCCAAAAATTTCCCAAATTTAAAAAATTTTTAAAAACCTTTTTTTTTTTAAAACTTTTAATGCCCCGAAAACCTCGTCATTAGGTTTTTAGCAAATTTTGTCCCCCCCAACCCTTTCCCTCCAAAAACACTTTATTTTTGCTTTATAATTTTGAAACTCTCCTTTTCGGGCCCTCCCGACCTCCCCCTTACGTGGTTGCCTGGGGGGAAGAGCTCGTAAAACCCTTTTTCCCCTCTCACTGGCATAAGGCAGTTTAAAGGCAGTTATAGCACTAAGGCCCCGGGGGATAAACTTTAAAGGGGATGTATCGTTCTTTTGTTCGTTTTTTTCCCCTCCCAGCGGGTGACATCATCCCCCCCCTTCCCCTGTTCATGCTGGCTCCCGAGACTTCCCCCCCCCCCCCCTCCCCTCTGAGTCCCCATGTCACTGTGTCCTCCCTATGAGTCTTATTTTTGGGAAGGGGCTGTAAAAACAAACCCCAAACCATTTTTAAATTTTAAAACTGGGGCACTGATCTTTTTTCTCTCACAGTGGAGGGATTTGACAGTTTTAATCCAAAGTTCCTATGAATGGCACAGATCTCCCCTCTAAAGCAAGGAGAGTTAGGCACCATGGCACAATTTTGCGTTTTTCTGTAGAAAGCTGCTTGGGATTTTTTTTCTGGGTGGTTTTGCAGAAAAATTGCTACGGGCCCCTAACCAGAGAGGCAGGGATCGACACAAAAATTTGCTGTTTTCCCCCCGAAGTAGAAGCCCGCAGTGTTTTTTCTGTTTTCTCTGGCTTTTCAAAAGTGAAAAAGTGTTTGGGCCCTTACTTTTGAGTGAAAGGCAGGAATGCAAGCTCTGGAATAAACGACCCGGGGGCTGGAAAAGAATGTAAATGAAGCTCTCAGCTAGTGAAAAACAAGGGGGAGGGTTTAACCACACTGGAAATCAGCGTAAACAAAACAAAAATTTAAAGGGGTTTCCGTGATAACAGACAGATTTTTCAAATGCCCCTAATTGCAAAAATTACTTGGGTTTTCCCCTGTTCCCCATTTATTTTGAAGACCAATTTTAATTTAAATGATACAACCCCTTTAAGATCTTTGACTCGATGGTAAAAAGGGTTTCCCCCCCCCCTGCTTCACAAATGGTATCCATCAGGCTCTGATGCATGCTGGGGATTTTGGGGCAGCCAAAAAGGGGCAATGCTGCCTATTTTGGGGGGAAATTTTCCCTCCTTGAAAGGGTTTTTGGAAAAGCAATAAAACCTATTTAAAGGAAAATTTCGGGGCTTTTTTATTTCCCAAAAAACCCGGGGAAACGGGATTGGGGTTCATGTTTGATTTGGGAGCCTCAACTTATAAGATATCTCTTCTAAGACACCTGTTGCAGGCAGCTAAAACTGTCATCCCCAGACACTGGAAATCGTCAGAACCCCCTTCTATAGAAGAATGGTTCACAGAGGTGTCTTCTATTTATCATATGGAAGAACTTCTTGCTACAACAGAGGACGAAACCCAGTTGTTGATTAGAACATGGGACCCCTGGGTACAATTTACAACCTCACCTATCTTCCATTTCCTCACGGGCCATATTTGGCGCACCAAGCCCAAATCCAGAAGCTTTTATTCTTCCCTCCCCTTCTCTTGCCCCCCGCTTTTTTTTTCTTTTAGCATTTGTGTGTGTGTATGAAAGTAAGTGTAAGTCGATGTCTACATTTTGTACAAGACATTTCGTGACGTATACAAGGCACTGCCCCATAATCTCCATTCCTTCCTTCCTCCCTTATTTAAACTGCACTGAATATGTGTATATGTGACCGTGAACAAGGGCGTTAAGCGTTGCCCGAAACGCGTTGGTTTTAAAGCATTCCAGTAAGATTCCTCTGCATGTAAGATATAATAAAATACAGCACTTTTTGCACCAGCAAGCTGGTCCGACTATTTTGCTTCGTGTTTCCCTATTTAGGGGCTACTAGGTTCTTAATATTTGGTGCCCTTCTAAATAGAAGATTGTTTTTTTTTCCGGCACAATGGAGCCTAAATATGGGTCCTTCTTTACTATGTGCCAATGTTTGGGCAATGCACTTTTAATTTTACTATGTGATGAGTTGAATTGTGTGATTAACCTCTTGAGCCGAACACCTGAAAAGTAGTTAATGACCAAAACATTTTTTCAATGACGCAGTTGGATGAGGCCTCGTTTTATTCGAGACAAGTTGTACTTTATTGGGGAATAGTTTAAGTTCACTTATAAATAATTGCAGAATTTTTATTTTTTTTAATTTTATTTTTATTTTTTTAAAATTTCTTTTACACCATTCACATTTCACGCTTAATAACTTGTTAGATTAATTCTACAGGTTATTACGGTTGTGTGGATACCTGATATGTGTATGGGTTTTTTTCGTGTGTGTAATATATGCACAATTATTTTTTATTAAATATTTATTTTTATTTTATTTTTATATAAATTTTTTTACACTTTTTATGTTTTTTTACTTTTTTTTTAAATCCCATGAAGAGAGAACTGTGTTACATTTTTTTTAACTTTTTATTCTTTAAATCCTCTGAAGGGAGAACTGTTCTACATTTTTTTTTTACACTTATATATTCATATATGCTAATACATTATAATCTGTGTCAGTCTGACACAGGCAGTGATCAGGTCAGCTCACAGTCTGCCCCGATCACTGGCTTGTTACACAGACAGCTCTGGGGCTACTCTAGGTCCCCAGGGCTGACTGTGCAGCCGTTCCCCAGGCTCTGTTGGGTCACCGGGTATTCTGATCACCCGACATAGCAGGGGAACCCTTTGATTGTGCTGCGGTAACGCACCGCCGCAATCAAAGGGTTAGAGCACCGGGGTGCGGAGGTTGCCCCGCTCCCCGGTGCTCGCAGGAGATGTTCTGGGATCAGAGCTGTGTAGTTCAGCCCCGATCCCAGCGCTGCTGCGGTACACGGGCGCCGCAAACCCCGATGTCTGCAGCGAAGTCAAAAGACGTCGCTGCAGACGAAGGACCCGCACCAGCCAACGTCTAAAGTCGGTGGGCGGTCGTTAAAGGGTTAAAGAGTGTTTAGTTCGAAAGTCACATTTTTCAATATTCTGATCATCCTTAAATGGGTCTTCCTTCTTTTTTAAGTCGTCTGATTGTTTGATTTGTTTAACTTTAGATCTGGCATCTTCCAACAATTTTAGAGGATAATCTTTTTCGAGAAATCTACATTGTAATAGATCTGCTTGTTTCTCAAAAGTAACATCATTCGTACAGTTTTTACGAATCCGTCTAAATTGACCGTATGGAATGTCAGTTTTCCATGGTTTGTGATGCGCGCTCTGGTAATGAACGTAACTGTTCGTGTCTACTTGTTTAAAAAAAGTTGCTGTGATAAAAGAGGAGATAGAAGAGGGAAGACCTATCCATACTAGGAATCAATATACCTCTTGTAGAGGGCTATAAGCTCTTTGAAGTTAGGATAGGTGAGGCACTACGGGAATGGACACAGACCTCATACAGCAGGATTTAAAGGGGTCTTCTACTTCCAGGACACAGTGGGCCTCATTTATGGAAAATAACACGAATACTGTCTCTGTTGCGCATAGCAACCAATCAGAGCCCATAGAAACCAATCAGAGCCCAAAGCAACCAATCAGAGCCCAAAGCAACCAATCAGAGCCCATAGCCCTCTGATAGAGCTAGCATGAGGCCAAAACCCTGAGAGGCCTGCAAATGGCCTGCTTGATTGTTTTGGCTCTGAATTGGTTGCTTGAGCTCTGGTTGCTATGGGCTTTGATTGGTTGCTATGGGCTATGATTGGTTGCTATGAAAACTACCATTATTAATGGAGATTTCAATATCGAAAAATTCTCTTCTAACAGTGAATTTAATTCCCCACGTATTGTTATTTAAATCTGTGATAAAAGAGGAGATAAAGGAGGGAGGAGCTATCCATACTATGAATAAATCATCAATATACCTCTTGTAGAGAGCTATAAACTCTTTGAAGTTAGGATAGGTGAGGCACTCTGGGAAGGGACACAGACCGCATACAGCAGGATTTAAAGGGGTCTTCTACTTCCAGGACAGATTGGGTCTCAATTATGGAAACTAACATGAATACTGTCTCTGTTGCTCTTAACAACCAGTCAGAGCCCAGAGCAACCAATCAGAGCCTAAAGCAACCAATCCGAGCCCACAGCAACCAATCAGAGCCCATAGCAACCAATCAGAGCCCATAACAACCAATCAGAGTCCATAGCAACCAATCAGAGCCCATAGCAACCAATCAGAGCTCATAGCAACCAATCAGAGCCCACAGCGACCAATAAGAGCCAATAGCGACCAATCAGAGCTCATAGCAACAAACCAGAGCCCATAGGAACCATTCAGAACTCACAACAACCAATCAGAGCCTATAGCAACCAATCATAGCCCATAGCAACAAATCCGAGCCCATAGCAACCAATCAGAGCTATGGGCTCTGATTGGTTGCTCTGAGCTTTGATTGCTACGGGCTAGGATTGTTTGCTATAAAATATACCATTACTAATGGAGATTTCAATATCTAAACATACTATTCTAACAGGATCACAATGTGCAGTGAATTTAATTCCCCACGTATTGTTATTTAAATGTGTGATAAAAGAGGAGATAGAAGAGGGAAGAGCTATCCATACTATGAATAAATCATCAATATACCTCTTGTAGAGGGCTTAAAAAGCTCTTTTGGGGTTGGATAAGGGGTAAAAATATTTTTTTTTCAAATGCCCCCCTTTTAATGGGGGTTTGGGAAAATGAGGGGGGGCAGCCCTCATACCCATGGTGGTGCCCCTTGTTTGACAACAAATATTTTCCAGAATAAATCTCATACCCTCTACAATGAAAGTTTTTTTGTGGGAGATTTTAAAACTGAAAACTTTAAATTTTCTTTTTTGTCTTCTATACATTTTATTCCCAAACAAAGCTCAAAATTTGGTTTTTATAGGCCTTTAAAACAAGGGTGTTTAAATTTAAAAGTTTCTTTTTTATTAAAAACAAAGTAATTGGATGGAAATTCCCCCCAAATCTCTAAGATAGTGGGTAGGGAGGAAAAAATAGGGTTTTTTAAAAAAAATCAATAAATGGGGGGCAGTTGACTTGTGGGCGAATTGATGCCTGAAAAAGATCGGGGGGCCCCGGGGGCATTTAAGGCTTTTGTGGATCGTGGGCAAGCAATAAAAGAAGGGAATATTAGGTTCCCTTATGAAGATAAAGGATTTTTCTTTTTTATCTATAGCCCCCAACTAAGGGGGATCAAATTTAAGAATTTAAAAAAAGGGTTTTTTTTTTAAAATTTTGGGGAAAACCTACCCAACTTCAAAGGGGCTTGTAGCCCCCTCAAAGGGAAAAATTTATGATTTATTCATAGAAAGGATAGCTCCTTCCCCCCTTATATCTTTCCCCTTTTATCACACATTTAAATAAAATACTGGGGAATTTTAATTTTCCAGCATTTGTTTATCCTTTTTGAATAGAATTTTTTGAAATTGAAACTCCATTAATAATGGGATTTTTCTAGCAAAACCAAACCGCCCATAGCAAAACCCGAGCTCGGGAACCAAACAAGCTTTAGGCAAACCCAAACCAAACCCAACCCCAATCAGAGCTTTAACTCAAAAGCAAACCAAAAAGAGCCATTGCAACCAACCGACCCCTGCAAACCAGAGCCAACAAAAGGGCAACCAAAACAAGCCCCGGAAAAAAGGAGCAAACCCCAAACAGGGGGCCCAAAAAACCCAAACCCCCAAAACAGAGCTGAACTAAAAGCAGCCAAAAAGGTCATTTGAACCAAAACCGACCCATAGCAACCAAGCTCAGAGCAACCAATCAGGGGCCCATAGCAAACCAGAGCTCAGAGGGAACCAATCAGGAAACTGAGAGCAACCAATCAGGGGCCCATAGCCACCAAACAGACTGAACCCATAGGGAGCCAATTGAGCTATAGCAACCAATCCGAGCCCATTGCAACCAGAGCTCCCGAGCAACCAAACAGAGCCCCCTAGCTCGGGGGTTTTTTGCTATGGGCTCTGATTGGGTTTTCTATGGGCAAAAGAGACAGTATTCGGTTAGCTTCCCTTAAAAGAGGCCCCAAAGTGTCCCCCGGGGAAATAGAAGAACCCCTTTTAAACCTGCTGTTAAAGAGGTCTGGTTTCCCTTTCCCCTATGCCTCAGAAAGCAGTGGCGATGTATGGCCCTCGCCCGCTTGGGGTTAGATGGAGGCTTGAATCCCAGGCTGCTCCCCACCAGCCCCCAGGGCCATCGCTGCTCTGAGACGTGTCCAGGAACAGCAAAGTGAACCATAAAACAAAAAAAAAGGACCGGGGGGCTCGGGTTTGCAGCAAATAAATCCTCGTTGCGGGGTTTTTATGAGCGTTGTGCCTTACAAAATAAGCACAACCCCCATCCCGTGGAAAAACCTTGAGGGTTTTTTCTTTTATTTGGGAAATTTCCCGATTCTTTCACATAGAGCGCCCTCCCCTTTTTTCATTTTCTACAGGAACAGCAAAGGTTATATCCATCTCCTTCTGAGGCTCCCGGTGGGTGCAGCCTATGTGGCCGGACAGGTGGACGGAGGAATCCCAAATTTCCCGGGGCCCCAGAGTGGTTTAAAAACATTCCCCCGCACCGGGGACCAAAAACCTATCCATGGTCAGGGGTGCGCCTATAGGGGGTGCAGGGGCAGCAGTCGCTACTGGGCCCCTAAGGCCAATCCAAAATATAAGAAAACACCAGTGCAGCAAAGAGCACGCGGCACGCGGGGGCCCTGCTCTAAGTCATACATTGGAGATTTAAGTTCCCCCCTCGGGTCCTTTTGGTCCCGACATATTTGGTTTTAGAAAGGGGGAGGGGGAAAGGGCGAGTGGGTTTTTTGGGTCGTGGGACTTTGACTTGTCCCCTTTGGTTTTTTTTTTAGGTGCTTCGGGTCTTTTTGTGGACGTCCGCATCCACCCGCTGCGCCCCGTCACCCGCAGCCGAAACTGATGAGCGCATCACTGTCAATCATTGTCAGAGGTCCTCACGTGGGGCCGAGCCCGCCAGAAAGGAACTGGAGGCTCAGCAGAGTATCACACAGGACAGGATTAGATACACAGCTCAGCACAGCAAGGATGGGGGATCACACCAAAAGGACCAAGGATTAAAGAAAACAGCTCCCCGCAGATGGTATAAAAAGGGGGCAGGATTAGAACACAGCTCCGCAGATGGTTTTCACACAGGAAAGGAAATTTTAAAACCACAGCCAGCAGAAAGGTATCACACAGGACAGGAAAAAGATACAAACTCAGAGAATACCCCCGGAATTGGGTTTGATACACCCGCTTCAGCAGAGGAAACACACAGGACAGAATTTAAAATACCCCAGCTCAGCAGGGGTGGTATCACACAGGAAGGATTAGATTTCCAGCTCAGCAGACTATTTAAAACCCGGATAGGATTAGAAAACCCAAACCTTTAGCAGAAAAGGGATTACCAGGTAGGATTGATACCCCCGCTCAAAAACAAGACCGGGTTGTCACACCAAAGGGCAGGATTAGGAATACACAACTTTAGCAGACAATATCACCAGGATAGGATTAGATCCAAAAGCTCAGGAGAAGTTTACAAAGGATAGGGAAATAAAGATAAAAATCAACTTTTTTGGCCCCGGGCGTATCACCAGGAAGGAAATTTGAACACAGTCAGCAAAATTTTGGGTAAATTTACAAAAGACAAAGGGTAAGATAAAAGCTCTGAACAATATCACACAGGATGGATTAGATACAGCAGCTCAGCAGACAAAACACAAAGGATAGGATTAGATAACAGTCCCGGAGACAGTATCACACAGGGAAAAGGAAATTTGATTTCAAACAGCTTCCCCGCAGGGGGAAACCCGGGAAATCACACAGGGTGGATTTGATACACAATCTCAGCAGAAAAGAACCCCCGGATAGGGTTAGATACAAAACTAGGAGAAAAGTATCACACAGGATAGGATTAGATACACCCGCTCGGGAAACGGGATCCCCACAGGAAAAGGATTTTGAAAAGGCAAAGTTTGCAACCCGGTAATTAAACACAGCTAACGGTTTATTAAAACAAATTTGGGGAAAATAATCGAGAGGTTTTTCCCTGGGTTGTTTTGGTTTACAAGGTGGGGGGTTTAAATCCGGAAAAAAAAATAATTTAAACCCCTATTTTAAAATGGTTAATCCAGTCGCCGGCCGGTGGATTGTTCCGCTGGAAAAACCCTGATAGGAAAAACAAGGGGGGGGCCCCCAGGGGTGGGGAAAAGGGGGTTTAAACCCCGGAAATTCTCAGGGAAAATTTAAAACGTCCCGGGCTAAAAATAGGTGACCACGACCGGAAATTTTTTACACGGTTAAAAACAGTGAGGGGTTAAAGGGGGTTGATCCCCGAAACCCCAACAAAATTGGGGAAGGGTTTTTAAAAACCCAAGAAAAACCTCCGTTGAAAATGGGGGCCCCCAAAGGGTTGTGTCCCTGAAAGAACCGCACAAAATTTTTAGAACCCTGTGATGGTTAACCGGGGTTAGAAAAATGCGGGTACAATTGGAAAGGGGGGCGCGGGAAAAGGGGATCCCTGACCCCTGAAAACAGGTGGTTGATAACGAAAGGGTTGTTAAAAGGCAATTGTCACCTCTGCCCAACAAAATTTTACCCCCAACCCAACCTCAAAGGTTGATCAAGCCGGGGGAAGGGAAAGGAATTTTCCACTAGCAGGACAACCCAAAAGGTGCACCGCAAATAACAAAGGGGTTGTAAACTAAACCTCCGGGATAATTGTCCGCTAGCGGTATTTTAACCTAATTGTGTAAAAACTGGCTTTGAGGTGGTTGATACAATCCCTTTTTCCGGTGGATTTTTCCCGCTTGAGCTTTTGGTAAAAACTAAAATTCCCTTTTCCCGGGGGTTGATAAAAGTCGCGAAAATCCGGGGGGTTAAAACCAAATCCCTATTCCGGGGGGTTGATTACCGGTCCAAACTGGAAACCCGGGTATTTAATCCCTTCCCTATGGTGGGTTAACCGTCCTGCTTAAAACTGGTTGTTAAAAATTAAATTTTTTATTCCCTTGTTGGGGGTACTTTGGGGTTTTAGCGGTGAACAAATTAACTCCTTTGTGATTCCGGGCGGGGGGTGAGGGTGGGGATCCCCCAATTCCCACCCTGGGTGAAAAGGACCTTGGTCTTGGGGTTGGTCTGTAAAAAACCTAAAACTTTTCCTTTCTTTTGTGGATAAAAAAATTTTCCCGAGCCCCGTGTTTCTTTTTCCTTCCTGTGAAGATTTCAAATCTTACTTGAGATTGGCGGGGGATCTTTAAACCTCCCCTGTGGGGGAAAACTTTTCCTGGAGCTTTTGGGTTTCCCCAAAAAACCCATCCCCCCCCTTGGGGATAACCCGGGGGCCCCGGCGGAAAGGCTGGTATCTAAATTTTTCCTATCCTGGTTTTTATACCGTCTGCTGGCGGGGTAAACTAACCCCATTCCCGTGTGATCTGTTTGTGGGGTGTTTTTTAAACCTATCCGTTGATACCGCCCCGCTGAGCTGTGTATTTAAACCCATCCTTTGTGATACTGTTTTTGAGCGTGTATCTAAACCTATCCTTTTGTGTACCGGCTGCTAAACTTTTTGTATCTTTAAACCCATCCTTGTGGGTACTTTTCTGCTGAGCTGTGTATTAAACCTATCCTTTTTTATACTTTTCTGCTGAGCGTGTACAAATCCATACCCCCCTTTTTGAAACCCACCTTTTTTCCCTGCGGAGCTGTTTTACTAATCCATATTTTTCCCGGGGTTTTTTTACTTTTTCTTTCGACGGGGTATCTAATCCTATCCTGGTTTATACTTTTTTCCACCCCACCCCCCCAAAGGGGGGGGGGGGGGGGGGGGGGGGGGGGGGGGGGGGGGGGGGGGGGGGGGTTTTGACTGGGTATCTAATCCTATCCTGTGTGATACTGTCTGCTGGCTGTGTAAACTAATCCTTTTCCCGTTTTTGATACTGTCTGTGACTGTGTAAACTAATCATATCCTGTTTGAAAAAAAGAAAAAAGGGATGGCCTTTTATGTTTAAAAGTACGTCTGATTTTATAGAAAAAACAAATTTTAAAGGGGCTCACCTTTATGGTGTTTTTGCGATTTTATATAGAGGCACAACACCCCTTTTAAAAACCTGTTTTGGCTTTTTTTATCAAAGCCCCCCCGGGGGCAGGCCGGGTCGTTTCCCGGGGCTCTAAAAAGCCCGGGAAAGGGCATCGGAATGGGGATTGCAGTAAAAAGGGGTAAAAAAAGGGAACCCGGGCGCCCCCTTTACTTTGGGTTAAAAAACCCCGTGGGGACCACCATGGGGTGAAAAAAAAAACACTTTATTCCAAATAAAACAATAGAAGGGGCCTTAATGCTTTAAGTAACTGTGCAGAACGCGTTTCGTGCCCACGACACTTCCTCAGATGTAAAAAGTGTTACATAGTATGAGCAAGTGGACAAGAGGTTTTATATAATTGAGTAACCAAACCGGTGGTAGGTGGAAGGAATAAACCTATCACCATTCTTATGATAAAACAATCAAAAGACCAATAGAGAATTTTAAAATTGGGGTATAAAGCTAAAAGAATGTTCTTAAAAGATCCTTTTCTTCAACAAATCTTACCAGAAAACCCCAACCGATATTAAGAAGAGTCCAATAGAACATTATTGCTCCCATTTTGATAAGGTCCAAATTGCAAATAAATCTGTCCATAATGAGCAGGCGAGCGCAGCCCATGTGGCGGCCATTCATGCCTTTGCTCGCACCTCTATAGGCCACTACAGCTACTTTCCATTCTAAATCCACCAATGTCACCTATAATATTAAACACTTATTGAATTGTAAAAGTGCCTTTGTCATCTACCTGATTCAATGTGACTGCAACCTGCAGTATGTGGGCCGCACCACACGTCCGCTACATTTGAGATTAAATGGCCACAGATCCCGTATCAAAAAAGGGGATCTTAATCACAGTGTATCAAGGCACTAACAAGAATTCCACCAGCAAGACCCCACAAAACTAACCATCCAACCGATAGACCACGTAACACCAGACACACGACAGATTCCAAATATTACAAAAGAGAGAAGTATTTTGGATGTTCCCTCTGCGCACAGTGAACCCCAATGGCCTGAATGAAGCCGTAGAGCTTGTTTATTGAATACACAACACTTCGAAAAGTTCAGCATTATACTATACGTATTTTTACAAACTAAGAGTATCTGTGTCAGTATTCACTGTCGGCTCTCTTGCATTCTACTCATGTTTTAGTGCGCCTTTCACATAGTGCTTCTTCACCAATCAGTATTTTGTTCAACACCACCTTTACTCACGGGTTTACTTTTTGTATCCCAACACCTTTATTGGTCGGTCCGATCCCCCTTTCATATAATGTTGTCCCAAAATACCGGTAATATTTACACATTGCTCTTTTTTTTTTTTTTTCCTGCACAACACATTCAATGGTTTATTGTGATAATCAGCCGCACTTCCTATTCTTGGGAAAGACCACAACAAGTGTCGCGTATTAGCGGCGCTGCTTGTCGGTGTCTGCGCTCCTTCGGCATTTCGTGTCTCTTTTCTCAGAGCGCTCCGCACACCACATCACAGCCCAAGCGCTCTTTTTTTCTAAATCTTAACACATCTAGAGAGCCTTACCATTGGCTAATTCAAATTTTCCCTCCGTTGGACTAACCTATTAGAGCAGTAGTTTGTACACCCCCTGTGATTGGTCATTTCTTACCCACAGGACAATATGGGATAGAGTGTCTCACCCCTCTATTGGTTGACTTAAATCTCCCGCCTTTGCTTCACCAATGAGATCTTCTTTTAGCTTTATACCCCAATTTTAAAATTCTCTATTGGTCTTTTGATTGTTTTATTATAAGAATGGTGATAGGTTTATTCCTTCCACCTACCACAGGTTTGGTTACTCAATATATAAACCTCTTGTCCACTTGCTCATACTATGTAACACTTTTTGCATCTGAGGAAGTGCCGTGGGCACGAAACGCGTTCTGCACAGTTACTTAAAGCATTAAGGCCGCCTTCTTATTGTTTTATTTGGAATAAAGTGTTTTTATTTTCATCCCATGGTGGTATCCACGTGGATTTACTCCAAAGCGACGAGCGCCCGGTCCTTTTTTATCCGTTTTACTGTAATCCTATCCTGTGTGATACCGTCTGCTGAGCTGCTGTATCTAATCCTATCCTGTGTGATACTGTCTGCTGAGCTGTGTATCTAATCCTATCCTGTGTGATACCGTCTGCTGAGCGATGTATCTAATCCTATCCTGTGTGATACTGTCTGCTGAGCGGTGTATCTAATCCTATCCTGTGTGATACTGTCTGCTGAGCTGTGTATCTAATCCTCTCCTGTGTGATACAGTCTGCTGAGCCAGTGTATCTAATCCTATCCTGTGTGATACCGTCTGCTGAGCTGTGTATCTAATCCTATCCTGTGTGATACTGTCTGCTGAGCGGTGTATCTAATCCTAGCCTGTGTGATACGGTCTGCTGAGCGGTGTATCTAATCCCATCCTGTAAGAAAAAATTGGCGGATCCGGCGCACGTGGAGATCCAAATAAACGCCAATGTTCTCGGCTAATATTAAAATTGTCCTTTATTTTTAAAAAGTACAAAGGTGGTATGCCTTCATACCTTTAAAAACAGGTAACATGAAATACCAAAAAAATTTTACCAAAAATCCATAAAGATCTAAGTAACCCGCCTGGACGGCCTATTACTTCAGGCATAAGTCCAGTACAAGTCAATTATCTCATTTTCTTGATCTCCACTTACAGCCACATGTGACACAGTTAAAAAGCCACCTAAGAGATTCGGGACACCTGATTCAATTTTTAAAAGAATTGGAACCTAATTCTAAATATATTTTAATTACTGCCGATGTCACAGCTCTCTACTCAAACATTTCCCATAAGTTGGGGATAAATTGTGTCCAGAATACTTTAGAGAATACACAGTTCTCCAATGAGAAAAAACAGTTTTTAATTAACGGTCTGGGCTTTATTTTAGAGAATAATTATTTTGACCACAATGGCGCCACCTACCATCAAATAAAGGAACGGCGATGGGGACACGAATGGCGCCATCTTACGCCAATATATTTATGGGGGCATTCAAAGAAGTATATATTTATGCACAACCACAATTTATGCAATATATATCCTTGTACAAAAGATTTATCGATGACCTGTTTCTAGCATGGTCAGGACCTCAAGACACCATTTCTGATTGTAAGAAATAGGAATCTGGCGTCAGCATAAGTGCACCTTTATTTCAAAGGTAAAAACCCCGTCAAAAATAGCAACTTTTTCAACTCACATGGGTCTTTATAAACATAAAACATGTGCCAATGGAATACAAATAATAGAAAAAAGGCGGTTTCCCCAAATATAAAGAAAAAACCCAAATTGCCCCTTAACATGTCAGTGTATATTCATTCCCCAATAAAATCAATAAAAATTTCCAAACACCATATAAATAAAAATATTAAAAAATGGTAAGGAAAACACCTCACTCGAGCGGGATCATCCGTCCCCCCAAATTCGGGCGTCCCCACCGTCCTTGGGCTGTCTGTACAATCCGCCATGTAATAGCGCTCCGTGTTGAAACTCACTGCGCATGTCCGTTGAAGGGAAATTTTTTCAAAAAAATGATGGAATGTTACTCTTTTTTGGGTTTAACCCCCTAAGTTTGACATTATAAGGAATTATTTTTGTTATTGAAGGGCTATTTTGTGAAAAAATCATGAGAAAATTGGGGAAATTTTTAAAGTTTTCCCGCCAGTGACCCCTGTTCTATAACCCCCCCCAAAATACACAAGAAAAAAAATTTTGGGTTTTATCTTTTTTGGGGGCCGTCAGTTCAGTATTTAGTAACAAGGATATTTCTTACAAAGGGGCCGGGCCTATGCCAGTTGCTCCCTCCTATGGGGAACTCTGATTTTTTTTTTAAAACTATGAGGGTTGCATTACCAAAAAAATTTTTCCCTTGTTTCGTTCGACGTTGTTTCCCCTATACACCCCTCGATCGGACTGACGGGATTGGGGGCCGTTGGTTGGCGCTTTCCCGCTAGGTGCGATCCCCAAATATGACAGTTTTTTCCTGACGTTGGAGTTTTTCCCCAAAGGGAATTTTTTTCCTTTTTGGGGACAAATTTTTTATCTACAAATTAAGAGGCCAGCCCTGGGGTCCCCTGTGGGCCCCCCCTAGCTAACATCTTCATGGGGGCTGTGGAGGAAAATTTTTGGGTTAAAAACCACCTTTTTCGGATCAATCCTGACTGGTGGCGCTTTAAATTTATGACATTTTTTTAATTTGGACAGGCAAATTGGAAGATCTTGATGACTTTAATTAATCATCTGAATGAATCTGTCGGAACGGTCTAAAAATTTACTTAGGAGTGATCTGAGATGTCATTGCAATTTCTAGACACTTTGGTCTTTGTACAAGATGGTCTATTGGAAACAGATTTATTTGTTAAATTCCTGATCGGAATAACTTTTGATTGACAAAGTTTTCACCCATAAACATATGTGGATACATTACCATGGAGTCAGCTGTTAAGGGTAAGGAGGATAGTGTCTGATGAGGTCAAACTAGATGCTAAGATTCAGGAAAATGTGCAACATAATTTTTCAGCGGGGTTATCCCAAATCGTTGCTTTGAACGAGATTGCTCAGTCTGAGGACATGTTTCAAAAGGGAGGTATCATTAGTCTGTAAAACAGAAGGTTAAGCTTGATTGGATTCCTTTTGTTACACACATATTCAGTTGAGAGGAGAGATAGCGAAAGTGCCTCAGAGAAAGATTGGGGATATTTGAGTAAAGGATTACCTAATGTCCTGAATTTTCTTTACCCCTATTATGGTCCTACGGAGATCTAGGTAACTTACGGGATAGTTTAGTTAATGCAGACTGTCCAGTTGACAGACCGGTAGAAACAAAACAATTACATTTTACCCGAAGATTGGGCCAATTTCACCATGTTTCAAATTGTTCATGTTGTGGGAATCTCTTCGTGGTGATTTCGTTCTTCACATCCCCAGACAGGGAAAATATGATCAGATAGAAAAGGGAGATACACATGTCGGTCGTCATATGTAATCTATATGGATTACATGCACTGGCCAGTTTAGTATTCGTGGGAGAAAACTAGGATGGAAGCTAGGGATCGCAACTTTTACTTATTTAAAGTACGATTAGACGGCAGCGGAATTGATGATCTACCAGTAGCTAGACACTTCAGTAGGAAATGGGGGACATTTATATCTCAGTTGCGATTTAGGCTCACTTGATCAGGTGGTACCTCTACGTTTGAGGTGGAGATCTGAGAAAATCCTAAGGAGAAAGAGTTAGAATGGATTTAAAATTTAAAGACACTACACCATTGGTTGAACATCGATTTAATATAGGTATGTTGTAGGGTATTATTCTGGACTTTTGGTATTATATGTATTCTGTGCTTTTTGATTTTACTGTTTTTATTGTGTTTAATAAAATTGTTATTTTTTTTTCTTTTCTATTGTGGACAGTCGAGCGGGAATAATCACGGGTCTCTGTGGTATATTATATTTATATTTACATATTATTTATATTTATATTTATATATATTTATATATATATATATATATTTATATTTTTTTTATACTTTATGAAATTTTATATATTGTACTTCTTTTGTTTTTTCGTGTTGCCTCTTAATGTCCTGTGGGATATTTAAAATACAATTGCTTTTGTGACAATGATGATATGTGGAGCTGCTGTCAATCTTTGGAGTGGATTAGCCCCTTTTTTGGGACGTTTTCATACTATTTTGTCTGATTTATTTATAAATTAAATATTCCGCGTTAGGTCTTGGCAAAAGACTCACGCGCCAGTTCGTCTTATGTTTCTTCCGGTTAAGTACTGGGGGGACAACGGACTTGCGCAGTGAGATTTCAACATCGGAGCGATATGTTGACATGCGCGGATTGTACAGAATGCGCCAGAGGATCGGTGGAGACGACTCGAATTGGAGGACGGATGATCCCGCTCGAGTGAGGTGTTTCCTTACACATTTTTGAATGATTCTGACATTCACTATTGGTGTTTGTAATCAATTGTATGTGATTTTATTGGTTAGAATGAATATTACACATGACATGTCTATGGTGCAATTGGTTGGTTCATGTATATATTTCGGTACCGCCTTTTTGCAATATATTGTTATTACATTGTCACATGTATGTATGGCTGATTAGACTCCATGATGAGTTGCAAACGTTGCATATTTTTGTATGGGATTTGAAATAAGGTGCACTTATGCTGACGACCGGATTCCTTATTTCTTGGCTGAAGTTTGGTATAAGGGTTAGGCTTGTTACACACAGGCCGTAAAATGGGCCGTATTTATTCCGAAGTTACGCGCGGAGTGCGCTAATTACGGGCGGAAAATGGCTCATTCATTACGGTAATTAACAGTTTCCTCATAGAGTTCTATGGTATTACGTCTCCTCTCCCCAGCCCGGGCCGAAGGCAGTCCGGGTGGGGGAGATAATTGACATGTGAATTTCTAGCCGCAAATACGACGCTGCTGGAATTCAAGTGCCTATGGGCCGGCGACGTAGTCCGGCCCCCTGCTCGTCCCCACGCTCCCGCCCCGCCCAGGTCACTACGGCGTAATTACGCCCTGCAAATACACCGTGTGAACATAGCCTTAGACTCCCCTTACATTAGCGGTCTATTGCATTTTTTGGTGCTTATAATACGGACGTGGGGAACTCCAGTGCTGTCCTACTATGAATTTGCTTTACCATTTCTGATTGTGTCACCTTCTTGAATAACAATACGTGGGGAATTCAATTCACAGTACATTTTAGTCCTAATTCTATAGTGTTTTTAGATTAAAATATATAGATTTTTAAAGGGCATTTTACTACTTCCACTCATTTTAAAAAAGTGGATAGCAATACGTATATTCAATTTGACAGTGCACACCACTGACCGTGGATCACTAATATCCCATACGGTCAGTATAAAAGAATACGTAAGAACTGCTCTAATGACCAGGAATTTTTTAATCAAATACAGTTTTTAGAGAAAAGAATTACAGAAAAAACATACCCCAAAAAACTTTTGGAGGACGCTTTTTTTTAGGACTTCTAAATTAACTCAAAAAGACTGCCTTGAGAATAAAAATAAAAATAAGAAGACCGAAATGGGTGGAATATCTATTGATCCTAAGATAAAATATGCCCTAATTACACAGTATAATTCCTCTCATCCTAAAATCAGAGAAACCTTAAAGAAATATTGGTACATACTTCAAAAGGACCCTTTTCTTGGTCCACTAATTCCTGAAACACCTAACCTTATTTTTCGAAGGGCACCCAACTTGAAAAATATTCTAGCCCCAAGCAGGGTTAAAAACCCTCTTAAAGAAATAAACATTTCCCCTACAGGTACAGGGAGTTTTTCTTGTGGGGCATTAAGCTGTCAGTGCTGTAAAAGCATCTGTATGACCCAAAATATTACATTCACATATACAAATATATCATACCCTATTCGTTTTCATTTGATGTGCAAAAGTTCCTTCGTTATTTATGTCGAGGGCACATGTCGCCTTCAATATGTGGGCAGGACGACATGTGCACTTCACTTCACTTCGGCTCAACGGACATCAAGCATGTGTTAAAAAGGCCTGAAAATTAAACTAAGTTGTTGCTTTACTTGAAAAACATGTACCTTCTAACAATAAAATCATTTGAGCCCCTAAAAAAAATCACTCCCATTGATTATATTCCTGAAGATCAGCACAACAAGTTCCAGACATTGCAAAAACGTGAAATGTTCTGGATATACAGACTTCAAACCCTCCAACCTAAAGGCTTAAACGATGCAACGGAACTTTTACATTTAAAACCAACAAAAGACTAATCGACTCTAGATTAATTTATTGGCAAATGTTTTTACAGATTTATATCAACCTAGGTTATGTTGTTTTATTTGTATATTTATATTTCGCTTTAATCTATCTATATTAGAGAGTGCAATTTATGTTTACACATGTACTCCACATTTTGTCACTCCTGTAAATAAGAGTTTTTTTTTTTAATTAATCCATTATAATTAGGGTTTATAGTCTTTTTCTTAAAGCCGTAATCTTGTAATTACATTTATGTCATTTCTCACAGAACGGAGCTTTTTTAGTAATTGACTCAAATCACCAATATTCCTTTTGTTTATTATTTTTCCCTTAGACATTACAGATAGCTGTCACGGGGGTCGTGGGCTTTGCTGCCCCCCGCGACCGTCACCCTGCTCGCAGGGGGTCCGGCGCGCTGGCAGGCTGTTGGCTGCCGGGTCACATCCCTCTGCATGTCCCAAGCCCCGGCGCCGCGTCACTTACACGTCCGCGCTCTTGTGAACGCCGGCCTCCCGGCAGCCGAAGTGCGGTGACCGACCTGCTCTTGGCGCGAAGCGTTCTCGCGACGACTTCTCTAAATTTAATGGGCCAGCGTCCGATAAATGGGCTATTGTCGGGCGTGTTCTATTTTTAGGTATCCGCCCCCAGCATTTCCTGGCAGTTATCGGTGGTTGTATGTTTTTGGTGCGTTTAGAGAGTTTTGGAGTTCAGTCTTGATTACCCGTGTTCCAGTCCGCTTGCTTACGTTTCTGACCTTGCCCGTTTGCCGGCCTGCCATGTCCGTCTGCCTGTCTCTGACCTACGAACCTTCTGCTGCTGCCCTGACTCCATCCTTGTCCGCCGACTTACGCCTCCTAATATTACGTTTCTGTACACCGCTTGTACCCGGCACGCCATCACAAAGCAAGTCACGCGGGGTAACGACCTGGTAGCCTCAACGCCGCAGCAAGTCCATCCCGCTTAGAGGCGGGGGCTTTGGTGATAAACCGGGGGCTACTTATGATTCCGTTCACTGGCGTGGCTTAACTACATCAGCTTGCGTTGGCCCCAGCGGATCACTCCTCCGTTACAGTACAGACTGCCATGGATTCCGTTGGGTACCTCTGCCGATCTCCGGACATCACTACAGTGTCGCCCAGCAGAGCAAGCGTATCGGACCAGCTTGCGGCCATGATGCAGAACATGGCGACTCAGTCTGCCTCACCCGGCTGCAGCCCTCTGCACATGCATCCCGTTGCTCGGCATTAACCATTGCTTTACCTGCTTCGGCTTCGGACCCTCTCTGCATCTGCCACTCCATATCGCTTACGATGGAGACCCCAAGTAGTGCAGGGGGGGGGGGATTCTACAGCCCAGTGCTCCATCCCACCTCGAGATGATGCGGCACCAATTCCCTTACCAGGTGGCGGGGGCCTTCATAATCGCCTCTTGTCGGGGAGAAAGCCTTGGCTTGGGCAACGCCTCTTTTGGGAATCGTGGGGATTCACTCTGGACGGCAGGGACCTCCAAACACGTTTCCTCCGGGGGTTACGCACCGTCTTCCGAAGGAACCTGGCCGTACTTCTTCGGCCAGGCCTGGGCCGCAGCGCTGCTCCGGCCTTCGTCAGGGCGACCACTCAAGTCGGTCAGTATTCGCGTGCAGTTTGCACTCTCGCTTCGGAGGCTGGACATGGAATAACGAAGCGTTGGTAGGCGACATAGTGGCAAGGCCTCTCGGGCGAATCAAGGACGAGCTCGCGCTCGGGTGCTACCAAAGCTGCATCTGGATGTCCTAATCCATTTATCCCCGGTGGATCATTAGCTTCGTCGAAAGGCAACATGAGCTCAGCTCTTCTAAAGGGGAACCGTCCGTACCATGCCGTTTCCCCCGTTTTTTGGCTTAACGTTCAGCGGTTACTCTTCTCCTCTCGATGGTATCTGAAGAAGGAACCTATGCAGGTACGACGAGAGCCCACGTGTCCCAGGGGAGAACGTTCTAGCGTCGTCTGAAGCAGCTGTTGCTTCTTTGTGGCGGGTTCTGGCCATTTTCATTGGGGAATGTCCGGTGCACCGGAAAACTTCCGCACTAGGGCTCGTAGGAGAGGCGGGACCCTAGGTCGTCAGAACGGCCTCTCCCCGGTCTGGACCATTGCCCGTATGTATTGGTGCTTTCCGGAAAGCACCTTTCAGGCCACCGCTTTTATGACTCTGGATCGGACGGAATACTCATAAGCACGAACTTGTGGACCAGGTTTCGTCTCCCGGTTGACTCGCGCTGCAGGAAACCTTTGTTCGTCTCCTCGGTCATGGGGGCGAATGCCTTAGGACGCTATCCGCTTCCGTACGGCCCCCCTTTACTGCTGATGGGGCCACTTCACAAGGAATCGCATGCAACTTTATGGCTCTGCCTCGGTCACTCCTCGGAATATCCTTCTGGGCCTACCATGGCTGAGGGATCATACCCGACTTGGATTGGAGCACAGGGTGAAAGTCGTGCGTTGGGGTTCCGCGTGCTCATCCGTTGCCTGTCTTAACCGCAACTCGCTCATCACGGTTGTCTCCCTGAAGTCTGCCAAATCCTCCTCCAGGTCTACCGATGCCTTATTGGGGACTTTGTGACTGTATTTTCGGAGGAGGAACTGGCCGTAACGCTACACTCCAACAACGGCCTTATGACTGCAGTCACATTGAACTGCAACCCTGGCTGTACTCCTCCCAGAGGCGGGTTTACCCTCTCTCTGTCCCGGAGACTAAGGCGATGTCTGAGTACATCAAGGAGAAAACCTCCGCAAAGGATTTTCTGGCAAAGTCCTCGTATCTGGCAGGAGCCGACTTCATTCTTCGTGGAGAAAATAAAAAAGATGGTGCTCTCCGGCCCTGCATGGACTATCGGGGCTTGTATAAATTACCTTAAAAGAAACCGCTACCTTTGCCCTTGATCTCTGAACTCTTTGAAGCAGCCTGGTGGGGCAAAATGTTTTTCCAAAACTGGAATTATTTCGGGGCCTACTAATTAATCCGCAATAGGGAAGGCGAATGATTGGAAAAACGGGACAATTTAATACGCGGACCGGCCATTCGAGTATTTGGTTTATGCTTTCGTCTGCTGAACGCCCCGGCATATTTCTGAACTTTGTCAATTTTGAGATCTTTAAGGACCTACTCTATGTCTGTGTGATCGTCTACATGGACGACATTCTCATCTTATCCCCGGATTCTCGAGACTCATCGCCACCATGTCCGCCAGGTCCTCAGGCGACTCCGCACTCATCAGCTACCCCCATTCTCCATCACCCGAGAAGTTGCCTTCTCCCCCCCCCCCCCCTAGAACATGCCAGCTTACCCTTCTTAGGGTACATGTCTCAGATAGGGTCTCCGGATGGATCTATCCAAACTTTCTGCCGGTGATGCAGTGGCCACAAACGGTGGGCCTTCGGGCCATTAACTTTTGTGGGGATTTGCCAACTATTAAGACAATTTATCAACCATCTTACACTTGTGGCTACCTTGGTCGGCCATTACTAGAAGATACGGGCAAATCCCAAAATCTGGCCCCCAGAGGCCCAAGAAGCCTGTCAACCGGCGCCCTTCAAGGTGCATTGGCATGGCTCGGTCCTGTCTGCACCGACCCTAGAATGCCCTTTTATTATGGAAGTGGATGCTTCTTCTGTTAAGTGCCTCGGTGCTGTCCTCCTGCAGAGATCCTCCGCTCTGGTAAAGCTACATACTGTGGTTTTTTCTCAAGTCATTCTCTCCTGACGAGAAGTACGTTATACCCATAGGTGATTGTGAATTATCTGGTCATAAAAAGCTGGCTCTAGAAGAGTGGCGTCACCTGCTAGGAGGGGACATCACCACACCTATGACATTTTCACAGACCACAAGTACCTCATGTATCTTCTGTCGGCTCAACGCATGAACCTGGCAAGTAAGTTGGTCACTATTCTTTGACCGTTTTGACTTCCGACCTACATTTCCGGCCACGGCCGTGAATAATCGTCAAGATGTATGCTCTATATCGCTCTTAGGATACGGTGGGTCTTGAGCCTCCTCCCCAGCACATTGTACCCCTCAGAGCGGCTACGCACGGCTGCCCCCATGGATCTCCAAACACCTACCCCCGGGAAGATGCGTATGTGACGGCTGCCTTGGCGACCTTTAGAATCCTGAAGTGGGGACCTCTTCTCGTACGGCTGGGCACAAGGAGTCCATAGGTTACGCTTTCAAATTGGTCTCCCGATATTTACTGGTGGCTCCATACTCCTTGCTCAGGACATGTGGGACTTTGTTTTTAAGCCTGCACCTCCTTGTGCACGTAATAAGGGTTCCTCGCATCAAACCCGCTGGCCTTCTTCAGCCCTCTCCCTGTGCGGAAAAAACACTGGGACCCATGTAGCCATGGACCTTCGTTATGATTCCTGCCTGCATCTGAAACACGCGTCATCTGGGCGTTGATCCATGACCCGTTTTTCCAAGATGGCCCCACTTTATCCCACTGCCGGGGTTACCTTTGCCCCAGCTGGCCCAACATTTTTTCAGTCCACGTTTTCCGTCTGCGGTATACCTTTTTCATATTGTATCTGACAGGGGACGGAGTCAAGTTTTATTGCTAAGTTTGAGGGCTTTGTGTGGTCAAATTGCAGGTTCAACTAGTCTTCTCTCCGCATACCACCCCAGACTAATGGGCAGGTTGAATGGGTGAACCAGGTGTTGGGACACCTTACCTGAGGAATTTGTGTCCGCCCCGCCCGTCAAGATTAATGGTATGATCTTCATCCCTGGCAGAGGTTTTTTTCTTATAATCTCTTTAGCTTCGGATCCACGGGGTGCCCCATTTTTTGTCGTGTTTGGGTTACATCCCAGGACCGCCTCTCCCCCTGGCACCCTCGTATCAGGTCAGGCTGTGGTGCCAAGTATAGGGGACATTTAGGGCTCTCTGGACAGCTCACGCGTAGGGCACTGTCTATAGGGCTTCTGCTCGCACCAATAGCCCAGGCTGACAGTACGTAGGCCCCGCCCCTATTTGAGCCGGGCGATAGGGTTTGGTTGTCCCACCAAATATTTCGCTTAAGGTGCCTAGTTACTTGTTAGGCCATAAAGACGTGCGGGCCCGTTCGAGGGTACTACAAAGACTTAACACAGGTGTTACACTAGACATCCGCTTGGCTCTACCCTGCGCTCCCGAACTCTTCCATGTATCTCTCCTCAAGCCGGTGGTGCTGAATCGCTTCTCCCGTGGGACCTGTCTCGCTTTTCCTGTGGACTAACTCTGATAACATCTTTGAGGTCAAGAGGTGCTGGCACAGAAGGACAGTGAGGGGAGGAAGCGGTTCTTTTCTCATTGACGGAAGGGGTTCGGGCCGGAGGAGTCGGTCGTGGGAACCGGAGGCCAACCTGTCGGCCTGACCTCCTCTCTAGGTTTCAAAAAAAGAGGGGGAGACCTAAGGGGGCGAGGGTTACTGTTCTAGGGGGCTGCCAGCGACCATCCCTATGCTTGTCCCCGGCCCCGGCGCCGGTACCTTACCCGTTCCGCGCCTATTGTGACCGCCGCTCCCGGCCGCCTAGTGCGCTGGTGACGCTGCTCTAGGCGTAGCCGCGTGCGACTTCTCTAAATTTTAAAGGGCAGCGTTCCCGATAATTGGTTATTGTCGGTGCGATGGTTCTATTTAAGGAATCCGCCCCCAGCACTTCCTAGACAGTCTTGTTGGGTGTGTTTTTGGAGCGTTTGAGAGTTTTGGAGTTCTGTTTGATTAACCGTTTGTACCAAGTCCATTACGCTCCGTTTCCTGACCTTGCACCGTTGCCGCCTGCCCTGACGTCTGCCTGTCTCTGACCACGATACCTCTGCAGCCTGCCATGACCTTCATGCCTGTTCCCGAAATTACGCCTTCCAAATTACGTTTCTGTTCTCGCGTACCCGGCCGCCATCGCAAGCAAGTCAGTCAGGGGGGACGACCTGGTGGCCTCAAAGCAGCAACACAAAGTCATCCCGCTTTGCGGCTGGCTTGGTGAATACCGGGGGACTAAATTAGATTTTCCGTTACCTGGCATGGCTTAACCTATCATCGCTTGCGTTGGCCCAGCGGTTCAACTCCATCAGTTTAAATAGCTTGAGATACCTATATTATTTTTCCCAAACCTTAGCTCTTTATATTATTGGTTAATTCACATAAACCGCCCTTATTTTTACATGTTATTTTCCATAGACTGAAGCTCTCTTTGCTATTTTTTCATTTATAAAAACCGCCAACATTTCTATTCTCTCCGTAGACAGTATTGATAGCCTTAAACCCATGTTATTTCTCATAGACCAGAGCTCCTCTTATCATTAGTCTATTCATATTTACCGTCTATATTTCTATTGGTTACTTTTTTCTTCATAGACCTTGCTATTAATTTTTTGCCCATGTTTTTTTTCCATAGACCGTAGCTCTCCCCGCTACTGGTCCATTTATATTTACCGCCAAGATTTCTATTGGTTACTATCCCCTCCATAGCGATGAGTGTTAGATTTACATTTACGTTATTTTCTTTATAAGTGTTTATCTATATTTTTTATTTTTTCGGTATCTAGGCGTACAGCTCTATTTCTGAGGTGTTATTGAAACAATGTTTATGTTAATCTTTTTTTGTAAATGATCTTTGCCGGAAATGTAGAATCATATTCTGACAGCTCAGCAGACGCTTTTTCATGCTCCCGAAAGGTGTTTCTTTCTCCTCGTTGATTGAAGTTTCCTTTTTCCAATCACAAGCCGTTGTTCACTGTCTCCTTTTCTTTGATGTAATTGATGATGACACTTGATTGACAGTGGTATTCACTAATAAGATTCTACCTGACAAGTAATTGATCTGTATGTTATCCTATGGAATACTACTAGTTCTTTTAAATAGCAGCGCTTATGTAAACTTTGTATTACCCTTGAGAAAGCGCCGGTGTACGGCGAGAAACGCGTTGGGTTGTATTTTATGTTACCTGTTTTTAATGGTATGAAGGCATACTACCTTTGTACTTTTTAAAAATAAAGGACAATTTTAATATTAGCCAAGAACATTGGCGTTTATTTGAATCTCCACGTGCGCCGGGTCCGCCAATTTTTTCTTGCTGACTATCCTGTCTCAGCATTCCCAGGAGCGAGGAGTTAAACTGGACCCACGGCTGGCATGTTAAGGGCTACGGACTAAAAAAGCCCCGCATACGCTTATGAGAGTTGTGCCTCTATAATAGGAGCACAACCTCAAGAGGTGAGCACTTTCTTACCCTTATTGTTTTATATTGCTTGGATTTACTTCACTATTGTGCGTCCCTTCTCTTTTTTTCTTTTTTTAATCTACTAATGTCATCCTGTGTGATACCGTCTGCTGAGCCGTGTATCTAATCCTATCCTGTGTGATACCGTCTGCTGAGTCGTGTATCTAATCCTATCCTGTGTGATACTGTCTGCTGAGCTGTGTATCTAATCCTATCCTGTGTGATACAGTCTGCTGAGCTGTGTATCTAATCCTCTCCTGTGTGATACTGTCTGCTGAGCTGTGTATCTAATCCTATCCTGTGTGATACTGTCTGCTGAGCTGTGTATCTAATCCTATCCTGTGTGATACCGTCTGCTGAGCTGCTGTATCTAATCCTATCCTGTGTGATGCCGTCTGCTGAGCTGTGTATCTAATCCTATCCTGTGTGATGCCGTCTGCTGAGCTGTGTATCTAATCCTATCCTGTGTGATACTGTCTGCTGAGCTGTGTATCTAATCCTATCCTGTGTGATACTGTCTGCTGAGCTGTGTATCTAATCCTATCCTGTGTGATACTGTCTGCTGAGCTGCTGTATCTAATCCTATCCTGTGTGATACTGTCTGCTGAGCTGTGTATCTAATCCTATCCTGTGTGATACTGTCTGCTGAGCTGTGTATCTAATCCTATCCTGTGTGATACTGTCTGCTGAGCTGTGTATCTAATCCTATGCTGTGTGATTCTGTCTGCTGAGCTGTGTATCTAATCCTATCCTGTGTGATGCCATCTGCTGAGCTGTGTATCTAATCCTCTCCTGTGTGATACTGTCTGCTGAGCTGTGTATCTAATCCTATCCTGTGTGATACTGTCTGCTGAGCTGTGTATCTAATCCTCTCCTGTGTGATGCCGTCTGCTGAGCTGTGTATCTAATCCTATCCTGTGTGATGCAATCTGCTGAGCTGTGTATCTAATCCTCTCCTGTGTGATACTGTCTGCTGAGCTGTGTATCTAATCCTATCCTGTGTGATACCGTCTGCTGAGCTGTGTATCTAATCCTATCCTGTGTGATGCCGTCTGCTGAGCTGTGTATCTAGTCCGATCCTGTGTGATACCGTCTGCTGAGCTGTGTATCTAATCCTATCCTGTGTGATACCGTCTGCTGAGCTGTGTATCTAGTCCTATCCTGTGTGATACTGTCTGCTGAGCTGTGTATCTAATCCTCTCCTGTGTGATACGGTCTGCTGAGCTGTGTATCTAATCCTATCCTGTGATATATTAAAAATCACAATTAAATTATAGTGTGATAAAGGGGAAAAAAAAGAGGGAATGATGGCGCTAGACTGAGAAAGTATAGATACAGTTTATTAGGACAATAAATCAGGACTACGCGGTGGATGTTGAATTGGATTGTTCTTCAGATGCTCTTGGTCTCCGGTTCTCTCCGTCCGGCTTTGTTCTGCTACTGTCAATGTTTGAAACCAAACAGAACAATGGATCAGGTTTCACCATTGCACTACAAGTCCCAGCATGCTGTGCTGTTACTGGCATTGCAGAGCCTGTATGCAGGATGGTAGAAGCTTTCACATTGCTTTTCCCACTGATCCTCTGGGTTACACAACGCTGTGACTGTGGTCAGCTGGAAACTTCCTGGCGTTTGCTCAATAACCAAAATCTGAAAATCAGAGACCACAGATATAATGTAACATTCCACATTTCCTGCAGCGTCTGATTAGTGGAAGCCGCGGGCACCACACCCGACAAATTCTGCACCAGTCCAAGACCCAGCGACCGCCCCCATCACTCCCAACATCTGACCCAGTAAGAGCAGAAGACACCACCAGGCTGCTTCATTCTTCTCACCCGAGATCCTGTATTAGTGACCCCGTTCCCGCACTCGTCCATTTTCTCTGGTTTTTTACTCCTCTAAAATATTTAACCTTACATTTTTTTCTGGCATCTCCTCTATGAAATATGTTACAAAAACTTCTCTGAACCTGTCCTGTGCTGCAGCCCACGAACCTGCTTAACTCCGCTCCATCTACCCTGTACACTACACCGATGCCTCTACCCTGTACACTGCACTGATGCCTCTACCCTGTACCAGTTACTACACCGATGCCTCTACCCTGTACCAGTCACTGCACCGATGCCTCTACCCTGTACACTGCACCGATGCCTCTACCCTGTACCAGTCACTACACCGATGCCTCTAGCCTGTACCAGTCACTACACTGATGTCTCTACCCTGTACCAGTCACTAGACTGATGCCTCTACCCTGTACCAGTCACTACACTGATGCCTCTACCCTGTACAAGTCACTACACCGATGCCTCTACCTGTACCCTCAAACCGATGCCTCTACCTTGTACACTAAAATGATTGCCTCTATCCTGTACACTAAACTGATGCCCCCTACCCCGTACCAGTCACTACACCGATGCCTCTAATCCTTTTACACTACACTGATGCCTCTACCCTGTACACTACACTGATGCCTCTACCCTGTACCAGTTACTACACCGATGCCTCTACCCTGTACCAGACACTACACCGATGCCTCTACACTGTATAAATCAATACACCGAAGCCTCCACCCTGTACCAGTCACTACACTGATTTTCTCTAACCTGTACCAGTCACTACACTGATGCCTCTACCCTGTACCAGTCACTACACAGATGCCTCTACCCTGTACCAGTCACTACACTGATGCCTCTACCCTGTACCAGTCACTACACCGATGCCTCTACCCTGTACCAGTCACTACACTGATGCCTCTACCCTGTACCAGTCACTACACTGATGCCTCTACCCTGTAACAGTCACTACACTGATGCCTCTACCCTGTACCAGTCACTACACCGATGCCTCTACCTTGTACACTACACTGATGCCTCTACCCTGTACACTACACTGATGCCTCTACCCTGTTACACTACACCGATGCCTCTACCCTGTAAACTACACTGATGCCTCTACCCTGTACCAGTCACTAGACTGATCCTCTACCTGTACCAGTCACTTACAAAAACCGATGCCTCTACCCTGTATCAGTCACTACACCGATGCCTCTACCCTGTACACTACACCGATGCCTCTACCTGTACACAACAATGATGCCTCTACCCTGTACACTACACAGATGCCTCTACCCTGTACACTACACTGATGCCTCTACCCTGTACACTACACCCAGTTCATCTACCCTGTACACTACACCGATGCCACTACCCTGTACACTACACCCCGTACACTACACCGATGCCTCTACCCTGTCACTGCACTGATGCCTCTACCCCGTACACCCGCACCGATGTCTGTACCAGTCACTACACCCATGCCTCCTACCCTGTACCAGTCACTAAAACCCATGCCTCTACCCTGTAACAGTCCCCGCACCGATGCCTCCTTCCTGTACCAGTCACTACACCGATGCCTCACCGCTGTACCAGTCACTACACCCATGCCTCTACCCCGTACCAGTCACTGCACCCATGCCTTTTCCTGTACCAGTCACTACGCCGATGCCTCTACCCTGTAAACCAGTCACTACGCCGTTTCCCCTACCCTGTACCAGTCACTACGCCGATGCTCTACCCTGTACCAGTCACTACACCAGATGCCCTCACCCTGTAACCAGTCACTACGCTGATGCCTCTACCTGTACCCGTCACTACACTGATGGCTCTACCCTGTACCAGTCACTACGCGAGCCTCTTAAACCCCGTACCAGTCACTACGCCCGGGTGCCTCTTTCCCTGTACCCGTCAAATACGCCGATGCCTCTACCCTTTACATGTAACTACACCGATGCCTCTTCCCTGTACCAGTCACTACACCGATGCCTCTACCCTTGATCCCATGAGCATTTACCCGGCCTGTGCTTCACTCAGAAATCCCGACATTTAATTGGGAGAGAACAGAAATCCTTTGGCTTTGAAATTCTTTATTGAAAACAAATTTAAACATCCAATACAAAAAAATACAAAGTAAAATCTTCCCAGAGATTAGAATATGTACAAATATACAGAAGCAGCAGACGCAAGACTATGGACATCGGACACTGGGCGGAGCCTTCTGGTCATGTGGGAGGAGTCTGATGTAGGCGGAGCTTGCGGATCAACCTTTAGGTTTGTTCAGTTCTATATTAGAATTCTGAGTATCAGTCACACAGGCTCTGAAGCCGGTATACGCCAGGGGTAGTTGTGCCTCCTAATTGGAATTCACGTGCCGGTCCATGGGTGCACCTATTTGGAGACCAGCCAGCTCTCCAAGATTCCTGCTGGGATTGGTGCAATACATGGAAGGGATGGATCCCAACATGACAGACTTCTTCCAGGAAGTGAGGAAAGGCCCTGGAGGACTCAGTCGGGCTCCTGACACTCGTCACCCTCGATGGGGGGGGTGGGGGGGGGGGGGGGTTGTTAAAAATCCAACACAACCATATAATAAATAAGTTCACTCGACTCATTGCCCAGACACAGAGCAGTCATTGGCTGCACCGATCCTCTGAACCATATGGCGGTTTTGCCTCTTAGCACAGGTGAGCCCCGCTGTAGTCTTGACCTATAGACGCCCTGTACGCCCGCTGCGCACCACCGACCCCAATTCTGCCGCCGAGGGCCCCGACCGGTGCACATTTCATGGATTTGATGGTGGAGTGTAAACCTCTGCATCTCATCCGAGTGGTTGGAGGATTGTGCACGGTGCGGCCAGAAGATGCCGCTGCCAGGAGGAACCTGTATGGACCTTCCATCTTCAGAGCTGGGAGCGCAGACACCTGCTGAGAGGAGAAGGGGGTCACTCACTTCATACAAAGAGAAACAGGGGAATCCCAAATGTTATATAAAAGATACAAAGTAACAAAATAGGCAA
The DNA here is from genome assembly GCA_025379985.1 of Phyllomedusa bahiana. NCBI lineage: Eukaryota > Metazoa > Chordata > Amphibia > Anura > Hylidae > Phyllomedusa > Phyllomedusa bahiana. The sequence continues at coordinate 38,764 of JAODAL010036916.1, forward strand.
CAATGTTGAACAAGTCCCTGGAGGGAGGACATAGTGCAGCGGTCTTCAAACTGCGGCCCTCCAGCTGTTGGGAAACTACAACTCCCATCATGCCCACTGTTTCAGATGATATAAATGCATGATGGAAGTTGTAGCTTCCCAACAGCTGGAGACCACTGACATGGTGCATCCATAGCAATGGAGACAGATTTCTATTCCATTCAAGATCTGGGGAAAGTAGAGCGACAGCGCCACTTAAATGGTCGGACAAACTACCACAACAAACATGGAAGCAGAATACAGGAGGCGAGCGGCTTGTAGAGGCCAAGGACACTGTTCCTTTAAGGGTTCGAGGTTTCAGAACAGGTTAGAAAATCCCCACTGGACTCAGCATCCTGCTTTCCACAGATCCTGTATGGCATATGCTGCCGCCATATTAGACTTCGATTGGCCCCGGAGCATGGGGGGTGGGGGCCGGGGCTGCTTGTGAGGGAGACAAGGCAGAAACTGATGCAGAGTGCAAGAGTCATGTACAGTATCTGTAGGATGGACCCTGAGAACCAACTCCACCAGTAGTGGCCCCGGGCCCCCACTCTGATACTACGCTGCCGAATTGGACCTTGCAAGGCAATGTAGAGGCAGATCAGGGGAAAGATGGATGACAGCCCCTATTTATGGGCAGGCTTGGACTGACCCAAAGGAGAACAGGAGTAATCCCTCGTGGACCCCTTGTCTGATTTTGATTGGGGGGGGGTGCCCCCCCCCCGGCCCCCTGGAGAACCAACTCCACTGGCAGGACCCCATGAACCAGCACCATCGGCGGGCCCAGTAGTCTAACATGGATTATGGGGTTTTTTGTTCGGAGTACGGGCTACATTCAGCTTCTCAGGGTCGATCAGTTATAGGGTTTCAGGATCTCGGTCACGGCTCGGTCCGGTCACTCATCTTTTTACAGACTCTGAACGGCACAAATCTGCAGTGTAATGAAACTTTATACATTCTTGTGCCTTTCGGGGTCTGGGTGATGATCGTTTATATGTATTTTGGGCATTATTGGGTTTAAACCCCTTTAAGGGGTTTTAGTCATGTCCAGCTCGTACTTTGCATTGCTTTACTATAGTCAGATCTCCCATAGAAGCTACCGGGAAGAACTCTGCAAGTGCGGCCATCACCCCGTCCTCTGAGGCCACTCCAAGCAACAAAATGGAAAACCCCTTAAAATTCAGGCCCTGTGCTTTGCTAGATGCGTGTTTAAGACTTGTGTTTAAGGCCATTGGTTTGTCTCCTATTGTGGAGTGGCCCTTTAAGTGTCGGTGACCCGGCTATTTTAGTATCAGTTATCCCTGGTTTCATACATTTATGTAGGGATTCCTCCCCTCCCCTTCTATCACTCATCATTTGCCTGTGGTAAAGGGGGTGCCCTTAAAGGATTGTCTCCCTTCAGAGAAAATGCATAAATGAAATATCTGTCCCCCTGGTTCAGACGACCATTTTTTTGCTCCATGTTGTACAGCCCCCGTGCTGTGCTTTTTCGATGCTAATTAGATAAATTGCTTCTCAAACTACTAACAGGACTTTTTATCTACCCCCAAAAACAAAAGCCCCCAAATTAAAATTCTTTTATTTTACATAAATCAACTTTTTTTTGTGAGACCAGGACATCGGGGCCCGTGTGATACTCATCACGTTATCTCATTGAACAAACAGCCGGGGGAAAAAATTTTTTTACAGGTCGTTACGGGGAACAAATAGCCAGGGAGGGCTAAATTATTTTTATCTCCCTTTGGGGGAAAAAGAGGAACAAAGCAAAATATTTTGGAAAAAGTCTTTATTTTGGTTCCCTAAAATTTGAAAGCTATTCTTTGAGGGACAAACCCTTTAAAGGCGGAACGGGGCAACAAACGGTGATCCTAAAAACCCCCCACAGTGGTCACTACAGCACTCACCTTCCTCTACCTCCTGAGGAATGCCACCGGGAGGTCTCTGCTGGGCATCAGGGTCCCCGAGTGAATGGTGTCCACAGGGTCATCATCAGTGGCTACAATGTTGTATCTCCTCACCCCGTCAACCCGGAGAGCAATACGGTTAAGGGCGAAACCACCGGCGGAGCTTAACCCCACATATAAAGAAACGTAACCAGTAGATGAGGGGGACCAGACCAGGGACCACCTCCTAAAAAACAGAACGAACTGAAACGAAAGGGGCCCATGTATTTTAAACGGACTAGGTCCCGAAATTTCCCCCAAAGTGCCCATTGCAAACCCAGACCCCTCATTTTTCCGAACACTGTAGAAATCAAAGGGGCAAACCGATT
>JAODAL010036917.1:0-41056 GCA_025379985.1 Phyllomedusa bahiana
ACAAGGGGGCCCCCCCAAAAATTTGCTGGATAAAAATCATTTTTTCAGTAACAAACCCGCGGGAGCCCCCTTCCCTGATTTAGTACAGTGAGAGCGGTTTTTAGCTCCCCCTCGCGCCCCGGGGCTTATATATTCGGTGACTTTACAGAATCCCGCCGGCTCGATTGGCTTCATCTCCCGCACATGTCATGCAGGGTATGCCCTTCTTTTCCCCCCAGGTGCTTTTCCCCCCCTAAGCGCCATGTCTCCAGGGGCCAAATTAAACAATCAAAAGCCCCCACTTCGTGCACCCGAAGTACCCCAAACTTCGACTTCGTTCAGAACTGAGTTTTCCTGAAATTCTAAACTAATTCCATTTCGTTAGAATCGATTCGCCCATCTCTATTTGTAATACATTCTATACGTGGGCATTAGTGGGTTTTTTACGGGGAAATCTAAAACCCTACTGACTGTCAATAAGGGAACATAATTTTACGCATCCGGGTTTAAAAACATAATGGGGTAAATTTAAAACCCTCTCATTTAGACACTATTCCGCTAGTTTGTTTAAAATCAACCCACAGTTTTAAACTTCGTAATTAATCCCCAAACACACAGGGCTATGTTTTTCATGAGGAAAAAATGTTTTTTTCCTCTTTGGGGAAAAAAAAATTTATTTACAGAGATGAAGGAAAAATATTTCTTTCAAATGCATGCAGAGGTTACTTTCACACCAGTGTGTGTATAATATTGGGTTCAGGGATAGGGTTTCCTACTGACTAATAATAATCTTCTAAATGCTAGATATTAGAAGGGACTACATATAAAGATTTTTGTATATAATTTACAGTTTGGGCAAAAAATTTTTGTAGGTTGGGGGAAAAAAATTTAAAAAATGAAGAATGTTTTTAAAAATTTCAAGTTTAAATTTTTTTTTCTCAATTAAATTGCAAAGTGACTGAACCAAAGACAAATCGAAATTAAATCAATATTTGTTGTGACCACACTTTACCTTCAAAACAGTGCTAATTCTTCTAGATACACTGGTACACAGTTTTTGAGATACCTCAGCAGGGAGGTTGTTCCAAACATTCTTATGTGGATATAACTTGCTAAGATCCTTTTGTCTCTTCATGTTTTTGGATAAATTGATTTATGGGATAAATTATATAATTTCATTGTTTGATATATTATTAGTAAAAAGTTGACCAGGATGATTTGTGACTGGCTACTACTAATTGAAGAGAAACATGTGAAGTGTGCAAACAAATACCCGAAATTTTTGTCTTCACGTAAAAAATCAGTGTTTAAAATGCGCCTGAAAGTCCGGGGAAAATTTCTAAAAATTTTCCGTGGGGTATACCTTGCTTAAAATTTTCTTAATGGCGCCTAAAAGGCACATTTTATCAAAAAAGGGGGGATTGCATTCAAAAAAAGGGGGGCATTGCATCAAAAAAGGGGGGATCGTATCAAAAAAAAGGGGGCATTGCATCAAAAAAAGGGCGCATTGTCAAAAACCCGGCCCCCTTTTCAAATCATTTGGTATATTAAGGTATAAAATGTAAGGCGCCCCAATAGGGGCATTTTTTACGCGGGGACCACAGTGCACCCAAAAATTTAGGGATATTACAAAGTGTCGTTCCCAGCTTATTTTTGGGCCAGTTTTGGTTTCCGGGCCCTCCATTTTCAACAAGAAATTGGAAAAAAAAGTGGGGTTGCGCATAATAGAAAAAAAAACTGGCATTGGGATTGGGGCATGTCGCCCAAACATTTTTCTTTTTTTTGAATTAAAACCAAAAACCCAAATGGGGCACATTTTTGAAGTGGGAAAAAATTTATTGGGTATTTTATAAATTTTTGTTAAAAAAAAAAAAAAAATGAAAAATGGGGCGTTCAAAATTTTTGACCCCCCTTTAAATTTTTTTTTTTTGTAGCGCCACCTTTTTTCGTGATTACAGCTGCAATTCCTTTGGGGGATGTCTCTATCAGTTTTGCACATCGAGAAACTGCAATTCTTGCCCATTCTTCCTTGGAAAACAGCTCGAGGTCAGTAAGGTTGGATGGAGAGCGTTTGTGAACAGTAGTTTACAGCTCTTTCCACAGATTCTCGATTGGATTCAGGTCTGGACTTTGACTTGCCCGTTCTAACACCTGGATACATTTGTTTGTGAACCATTCCATTGTAGATTTTGCTTTATTTTTGGGCATCATTGTCTTTTTTGGAAGATAAATCCCTGCCCATTCTCAGGTCTTTTGCAGACTCCAACAGGTTTTCTTCCAGAATGGTCCTGTTTTTGGGGCTCCATCCATCTTCCCATCAATTTTAAAAACCATCTTCCCCCTGTCCTTGCTGAAAAAAAGCGGGCCCCAAACCATGATGCTGCCACCACCATGGGGACAGAGGGGATGGTGTGTTCAGGATGATGAGCTTTGTTGCTTTTACGCCAAACTATTTTTTTGCTTTTGTGGACAAAAATTTTGGATTGTGGTTTCATCTGACAGACCCCCTTCTTCCACATGTTTGGTGTCTCCCAGGGGGCTTGTGGCAAACTTTAAAAACAAGACTTTTTATGGATATCTTTGAGAAAGGGGTTTTTCTCTTGGGCCACTCTTCCACAAAGGCCAGATTTGTACAGTGTACGACTGATTGTTGTCCTATGGACAGACTCTCCCACCTTCAGCTTTAGATCTCTGCAGTTCATCCCAGAGTAATCATGGGCCCCTTGGCTGCATCTCTGATCGAGTCTTTCTCCTTGTTTGAGATTAAAGTTTAGAGGGACGGCCAGGTCTTGGTTTGATTTTGCAGTGGGTCATGATTTCTCCTTCCATTTCAATATGATCACTTGCACAGTGCTCCTTGGGATGTTTAAAGTTTTGGGGGATCTTTCGTATCCAAATTCGGCTTTAAACTTCTCCTCAACCGTATCACGGACCTGCCTGGTGTGTTCCTTGGTCTTCATGATGCTCTCTGCACCTTAAACACAACCCTGAGACTATCAACAAGAGCAGTGCATTTATACGGATCTTGATTACACACAGGTGGATTATAATTTAATCATCATCAGTCATTTAGGACAACATTGAAACCCTTCAGAGATCCTCACTGAACTACTGAAGTGAGTTTTCTGCACTGAAAGTAAAGGGGCAGAATAATTTTGCACACCCAACTTTTTAGTTTATTTATTTTTTACAAAAGTTTAAAATATCCAATAAATTTCGTTCCACTTCACAATTGTGTCTCACTTGTTGTTGATTCTTCACACAAAAAAATAAAAATGTTATATCTTTATGTTTGAAGCCTAAAAAATTGGCAAAAGGTTGAAAAGTTCAAGGGAGCGAATCTTTCGAAAGGCACGTAGATTTCTCTTTTGTACATTCACTTTGCATTCTGTTAATTGATAAAAACTATTAACACTTCCATTTTGAAAGCATTCTTACTTTACAGCATTTTTCCCCACACCTGCAAAAAAAGATTTTTGCCAGTACAACAGTATTACACCCTAGCATTTCGATTTTGCTCGGGCCCCTTCAACGTTATAGGAAAGATCTCCTAAACATCCCCCTTTTTATTCTTATACTTTTTGTACCCCCACAGTTAAAAATTTCAGAGTGCAAAATTTAACTTGACATTTACCACATTATTTTTATTTCGCACAAATTTAGATCCACCTTTTCAATGGCCTTGGTTGTCACCTGAGATAATATATCTTGCTACAACAATTTATCTCTGCCAAGTAATATTTTTAAAATCCACAAATAGCGTTATAGTGTTAACAGTGCCACAAACCGTCTGGACAAACTCTGCTGTACAGTGGCCAGTTACTGTCATACAGTTCTTTATAAAATCCCCAAAGGGCAGCACCAAGACATTAAAAACCACACAGACTTATATAAAAATGTTTGTGTCCATTAAAACCCTTCCAGCATTTTCTTAAATGTGCCTACTGTGCCAATAAATTTTGTCATCTTTATCTAGTTTAATATGTCTCTCAATCTCTGAACAATTACACAGTACTATAATAGTTCACTTTTGTGCCCTTTTAAAATATTAGCATATCCCCATGTGAACAGCGTCTCCCAAAGGCGGGCACCATAAAAGGTCATATATGTGTAATGCCTGATCTCTCTCACAGTACTTCTGTGGTTCACATGTTCTGCAACTGGTGCAATCAGCATGATGGCAACATTACCCTTGGGAGCATGTCAGAAACCAAAACTGAAAAACGATGTTACAGAGACTAAAAATGCTTGCAGTATCACGTTACCATAGAATCTAGCCACCCATGCTATCTTATGAATAGTCTAAATGAATACAGTAATGACCCAAATGAAGGATCAGGATCCCAAGGGACAGGGAATGATAGGGTATTAATATTTTAGGGTTAGGTTCCGGATGGGAACACCCTTATTGCGGCGAATACCCCACTTTTTGAGTAGGCTAGGGTAATTATAGTTGTATAGGGTGCACTAGGGTTAGTTTAATTGTCCTTCTTGTTTTTTTTTGGGTCTTTTACGTGTTCGTTATTTTTTTTTTAAATTTTAAAAGTTATATTTTACATTTATCCCCTATCTGGTAAGGAATAGTCTAAATTACACTTAAAAATATAATTGAAGGTGAATATAAACTGTTGAAAAAGATGAAAAATTGAAGCATAAAATGCGTTACACAATTGCAGAAAATATTTACTGTGCAATGACTAAGCTTTATCTACAATACTTATACAAAGTCATTTAAGGGTTTATTCTCACATTGCTTTAATCACGTTCCAAAATTTATTTACTCCCTGAGTACATTAAATTATGTACTCCCTGAAAAAGCGCAAATATGCAAAGCACATCTTGGGGAGTGTGAATGCTACCATTGTGGGTATTGTTCTAGCACCATGCTATTTTGGCTATGAATGTAATGCTTTTGGTCACCTTATGTAGATATAATATTGCACTTAAAAGGGTTTTCTTGATAGGTTGTTTCACTGAGTCATAAGCAGTTTTACTCTCACTGTGTCTCCTGCTGTGGTTGGTTCTCTAGCAGTGATTAATATATCTAGCGTCTCTGTAAGTAGCTGAGCTGTTACACTGATTTATATAAGTGCAGGAGATGTTATCTCTTCAGTACACACAAGGTACATGTCTGTGGGACTGAAAAAAAATGGGTTTTCTGTAAACTTGTTAGAAATAATTATTTTCTATGGGCTCATTTCCATCCCGGGGTAAAACCCCATTCCCCGCCTAAACTCTCTGCCTAATCACTAACGAGTTATTGGCAGGGGGAACATAGAAACCCACAGTATGTGCACCAGAGCACATTAAATGTCCTTATCTAAAGCAAATCATTGACCAAAATTTAAAAATCTCATTCAATGTCCCTTCTCCTCTTTTTGGATAGGCTGGGCTAGCTTGGTTTTTTGCCTTGTAGGGTCTTTCGCTTTTGTGTTTTTTGTGTTTCCCGGATCTTTTTAGCCCAGACCATGTGTTTGTGATTTTTTCCATAGAGAGCTACATTGGTTTGTGGATTAATACTTTTTAAGTAATTAGCATTAAAAGTTTCTATTTTGTAGTTTTTTAGTCAAGGGGTTTCTCTTTCGATTTTGTCTAGTATTAGATAATCTATTAGATAAAAGGTATGTGCAGGCATGTTTTCTTTTATGTCCCCTTTTATATGTGTGTGGCCATTTAATATTGTTATGTAAATTACTGCCACTGTACATCTAATGGTAGCCTCTCCTGTCAGTGTGTAAGATTTAACATATTTTATTTTTAAAACAAAAACAATTGATTTAATGAGTTTGTTAGATAATCTATTGACATTAGTCTAATTTGGTTGTAGGACTTATACTGTATGTTATTTGTATTAGATTCCTTGCTTTACGTTGAGTGGTCCTTTATAGTGATAGGTCCTTATAAGTAGCTCAGTGTAGTATACAATGCCATGAGCACATTATATGAAAGTTTTCTGCATCCCCTTCTTTGACAATGCAGAGCCAATGCTATAAAACCGTCTGACTGAATCTTTACATGTTGAGTGCCAACCTCAAGAGGGCAGCAGGATTATTCTTATATTTGCAATGATGAATGGGAATGCTGTTTTTCTGTTGAACTCATTTAATTGAAGCATCCATACTGTTTTGTTTGTATAACAATTATAAGGGGAAAATATGCACATATATTTCCTAATATAGCCTTCTTTACAAAGCTGCCCCCCTCATGCACTATGATTTCCGCACATAATTAATACTGTAGAGTGACCCAGGCAAAGTAACCTTTTATCTGCAGTTAAGTGTCAATTGTTTAGACTGGGACTTAATAATGTAATTGCTGATGAAGGGCACTCGTGTATTATACATTTCAGCCTGCTGTATACCCAGGTCTGTTGTTATCAGCACATACAATCAAACAACATTGAAGTCCGTTTGTTTCCAATATCATTAATTTTCAGGGGTGTATATGCTCAAGGAAGACAACCTAAGTATAACATAACCTGAGGGTCTGCTTTGTAATGTCCTAATTAAACTTCAAGCAGACTGTAATGTCTATAAGGTAAGCAAGAGCAGCCGCTACATACCAAGAAGAGATATTCAAACATGAGTTCAAATTTTCTAGAAGTTTTACTTTTAAAGGAGTTGTCTGAGCTGTTAAAAGGGCAGGATATATCAAATGCCTTTATAATTTAAAAGGCTTTTTATATAAAGGTTGAACACAATTGAGTCACATTGTTATAATCACTTCCTATTTTCAGCATCGACAGGGCATAGCTCATAAAGGAAGTCACGTGTCATGAGGTGGCTTGTTGGATAAATAAGATATATAAGGTGTGTTATAGGCTGTCTAAACACATATCCCTCATTGTTCTCATGGGTAAAAAGGACGATTTATCAGAGTTTCAAAACGGGATGATTTTTGGCTTTTGGGCCAAAGGGGCCAGTATTTCCGAAACTGTGCAGTGTGTGGTGCTGCTGTGGTAAAAGTGTATCATGAATGGATAAAATTCACTGCTACGAATAAGCGCCATGGAAACTGTGGAGCACCACGTGCCATTAATATGAGAGGTGAGCATTCAACTACAAAGGTGCACGAGGGCAGATCAACACATTACAGTGGGGCGCCATCAAAAAAAAAAAAAGAGGGGCTACCGGACTTGTATCTAAATCAACAGTTCAGTAAACCATATTGTGTATGGGGCTTTAAAGCAGATTGATAGTCACTGTACCTCTGCTAATAAAGTTGTATCAGCAGAAAAGGTTTCAATTTCCACAGCAGTTTTGGAATTGGACCTCCGCTGATTAGAAATGTGTCATGCTTTCTGCTTCATCATGTAGATGAATAATGGTGTGTCAGGCAAGAAACATCAGAGAACAAACACCCTCAACCATTGCTGGAAGAACATAAGCTGGTGGTGACAGAGCTATGATCTCAGAAATGTTTTTGTGGCATTCTCTGGGCCACTCATCCATATGGAAGGGATTCTCAACCGATTTTGGGGAAAATCCCCTCTCTGCAGATTTTTGATGGAATCTTCTAACAAGACAATGCAGCATGTTACACAGCTAGAAATGTTAAGCATTGCTTGAAAAAGCATGACTAAAATATTCAACCCCAGCCCCCAAATTCCTCCTACTTGAACCCATTAAAGCATCTGTGGGACCATCTTCATCATCGTGTTTATGCTATGGATCCTCCGCCATGTATTCTCCAGCAACTGTGGGATGCAGTAAGAATGTTTCTACATACCTGTGACAATCTACCAGGACCTTCTTGAGTTACTCCCAGTCTGTTTTTTTTGCTGCCCGTGTGCAAAGGTCTTTACTTTGATATTGCGGGGCATGATATTGTGACTCAACTGAACATATCCTAATAAAATGTCTGTCATGCCCACCCGCTTATTATCAATTTTTTACCTCAATGCCATGATAATATAACCGCTGATAAAAAAAAATGGGACTAATAACCATACAAAAAATGGGTATAATACAACATGTAAAAACGGCAAACAAAACAACAATAACCAAAACAATATAATAAGCTCAAGATTAATTTTATTACAATATAAACAAAATAAAAAATATAAAAAACGAGCGGGGCACTACCACAAGGTAAGATCCCAAAATGATTAAAACGATGCAAGTAATACAACCCCAACATATTTATTGAAAATATATATTTAGATCGACAAAAAGTACTATGACAATCATCAAAAAAATAAAGAAAAGAGATACGACCAATGGTGCCAGGAACAACATAACTTTTTCCCCCTTTTCATTTTGGTACTTCCCTTTGTGTTTAGTGTTTTCAGACTCCCACCCCCTTTTTTTTGGTTTTTAATATTGCTTATATGTGTATATTGTAATACAATTCATCTTGTGTTTATTATATTGTTTTGGTTAGTGTTGTTTTTTTTGGCGTGTTCTCACTGCCATGATGTCCTGCTGGGCCAACAACTGATCACGGACCATACCAATGATATCGGTTCATACACTGAACCAAACAGAAGAATTTCTAACAGACTTTCACTGTGCCCCTCATGCTTGCCTCACTTTTTCCTGGTTCTTTGCTGGCTCTCATTCATTTTAGCACCACTATTTTGTCTCTCCATCACATAAGCATATAGCCAACCGGTGCCATTAGCTGGTATAGCACATCACCATTGTATCCATGGATTGCAGACTTGTATAATGGATAGATGTGATTTTATCATGATGCTAAAGTAGACAAGAGCCAACAGATAGATGGTGCCACAACATGATCTATTAAAGATCAGTCATATCGTTTAATACTGTGCAACACTTAAAGGGGTTGTCTCACTACATTGATTCCTCTCACCTCAGTCCTGTTATATTGGTTTGATTTTGAATTCAGGGCTGTTTACTGGTTTTCTACTAGGCTGAGAAGAAACCAGGTCTGTCTATACAACCGGGCTGGCACCCTATCAGGAAGTTAAAACAGTCGTAGCATAGCACCTGGGGAGCTGATCAGCACAAACAGGGGTTTATCTCAGAATGGTGGAATGTTAAGGGACCTATAGCAAAGTGATTTTTTTTGCAAGATTTTAACAAAAAAAGCATCCTTGTAGTGAGAAAACCCCCTTTAAAGCATAATTTTCAAAAGAGCTCTTCCCTTAAATAAAAAGCAAAGTAATGTATCTCAGACTATAGATAGCCAATAATTTCAATGGGCTCTTCTATAAAACTTGTTTTTCTGCTACAGAGAAGAGGAAGGAGGTGTACCTCCAGCAGCGACATATGTACTCATCTGCTCTACTGAAAAACAGCATAAATTCCAGTTTAATAATTATCTTCTCTTGACCCCATGGAGAAAAAGTGCAATGTAAAATCAGATCTGCTGTTCCTCATATCAAAGTTGTTTGGACAACTTCTAAGAATGTGGTTTTGTCTTTTTGGCAATTAAAATTCTTTTGTTAAAGAGGTTCAATCAATAAAGGGTTATAATGCAGAATTAGGGCCACAATGCATGGTTAGTACTTGTGCATTAAAGGAAATGTATTCTCAGAAAGTTACATGTTTCTTCAATTGGGTTGTTATTATTATTATTCAAAAATATTCTCAAAATATTGCAACTTTGCTGTATGAACTTGGACGGAATGATGCATCTTATTATCATTAAAGGGTGACTGCTTTATTGTGAAACTGGAGTCCTTTGCAAGGTAGAATAGTAACAATCTACACACATATATCACTTTGTGTGCATCTTTCCTGTCACTTTTTGGTCTCTGGAGAAGGGAACTGTACTCCATCATTTCCTGGAGTCTGTAATAATCTATAGAATTTCTCTGTTAATAGACTGATTCATTAATCATCTCCCGCTGCACTACAGTATCTCACAAAAGTAAGAAGAATACAACCCTCACATTTTTGTAAATATTGTATTATATCTTTTCATAGGAAAACACTGAAGACACCTTGATACAATGTAAAGTAGTCATTGTACAGCTTATATAACAGTGTAAATTTGGTGTGCCCTCAAAATAACTCAATATACAGCCATCAATGTCTAAGCTGCTAGCATCAAAAGTGTGTACACCCCTATATGAAAATTGTGCACGATTTGCTATATTCCCTTCCTGATATCATGTGACTCGTTAGTTTTACAAGGTTTTTTTGGTGTGTATGGTGAGCAAGTGGGTTAAATTTGGTGTTATTTCTCTCACTCTCTCATAATGGTCATCGGAAGTTCAACACTGCACCTTATGGCAAAGAATTTTCTGAAGATCTGAATAAAGAATTGTTGCTGTACATAAAGAGGGCCTAGGCTATAAGATGATTGGCAACACCCTGAAACTGAACTGAAGCTTAGTGGCCAAGACCATACAGTAGCTTAACGAGAAAGGTTTCACTCAGAACATGCCTTGCCATGGTCAACCAAAGAAGTTGAGTGCACATGCTCAGCGTCATATCTCTGAGATTGTCTTTTCAAAATAGACATATCAATGTTGCCAGCATTGCTGCAGAGGTTAAAGAGGTAGTGGGTCAGCCTGTCAGTGCTCAGACCATATGCCGCACACTGCATCAAATTCGTCTGCATGGCTGAAGAAGGAAGCCTCTTCTAAAGAAGCACAAGAAGGTCTGCAAACAGTTTGCTGAAGACAGGTAGACTAACAACAGGGAACATGGGCAGTACTTAAACCATATCCTGTGATCTGATGAGACCAAAATAAACTTAATTTGTTTAGATGGTGTTAAGTGTGTGTGGCGCCAATCATGTGAGGACTAAAAAGATAAGTGTGTCTATTTTGCAATCAAGCATGGTGGTGGAAGTGTCATGGTTTGGGGAAACATGAGTGCTGCAAGCTGTGGGGAGCTAAGTTTATTGAGGAAACCACAAAAGCCAAAATGTACTGTGACACACTAAAGCAGAGCATGATCCCTTCCCTTTGGAAACTGGGCTTCAGGGCAGTAATCCAACATAATAATGACCCCAAGCACACCTCCAAGACCACCACTGCCTTGCTGAAGAAAATAAAGGTAAAGGTGATGGACTGGTCAAGCATGTCTCCAGACCTAAATCCTATTGAGCATCTGTGGGCAACTTGAAATGGAAAGTGGAGGAACACAAGGTCTCTAACATCCACCAGTTCTGTGATGTCGTCATGGAAGAATGGAAGAGGATTCCAGTGGCAACCTGTGAAGCTATAGTGAATTCGCTTCCCAAGATAAGACAGTGCTGGAAAATAATGATGACCTTACAAAAAATTGACACTTTGGGCACAATTTGTCCATTTTCATTTAGAGGTGTACTCACTTTTGTTGCCAGCAGTTTAGTCATTGATGGCTGTGTATTGAATTATTTTGAGGGTATGTGATCTGCAGCTGATTGGTGCTTTCAATGGTCCTTTGATTTCCTTCTGTGTTGCAGACAGAGTGGGCAGCTTCATTCAGTGTCTGGAGAAAGAATTGGCTAAATGGCTGCCAAAACATCATACTTACATTACTTTATCACCTTTAACTCATGGTGTGTTCCCATATATTAAGAAAGTTTTTTTTTTTTGTATTTTTATTACCTAAAATCTGTTTTATAGCATATGCAAAATTTTATGTTGTGAATTTTAAGGTTTTTTGTTGCAGTTCATCAGTGTCGGACTGACCTATCGGAAAATTCTCCGGTGGGCCCTGAGTCCGATACATAGACAACAAGCAGTGCAGGTGGCGTGATCGATACATCACGCCTCCTGTGCTGCTTACTCAGTGCCCCCTGCCGCAGTTCTCAGGGTCCACTGCCGCAGAATTCGGGGCCCACTGTCGCAGAGTTTGGGCCCACTGTCACAGAGTTTGGGGCCCACTGAAATGCCAGAGGCCTACGGCGCATGGAAATAAGCAGCACAGGTGGCATGATCGTGTACTGATCACGCCGCCTGCACTTCTTTGACATCACGCCTCCACACCAGATGCAAGCCCCCAGCGAGAGCTTCTCAGCAAGGGAAAGAGGAAAAGTGGGTAACTTATTATTATTTTAAACGAACAAGGGGCATGTCTACAACTACAGGGGGCATGTATATTGCACAGGGCACATGTCTGTAACTACAGGGGGCATGTATGTCGCACAGGAGTTATGACTGAAACTACAGGGGCATATATATATATATATATATATATATATATACATATACCTATATAGATACGACACACGAGGAACACTGTAACTACAGGGGGCATGTGTATAGCACAGGGGTCATGTCTGTAACTACAGGGGACATGTATATGGCACTGGGGCAGTATATGGCACAGGGGACATATATATGGCACAGAGGGTATTTATATGTCAAAGGGGCCAGTATATGGTACAGGGGGCTTGTATATGGTACAAGGGGCAGTGTATGGCACAGGAGGCATGTCTATGACACAGGGGACATGTATGTGGCACAGGGGGCAATATATGACACAGGGGGCAGTACATGACACAGTGGACAGCTTATGGCACAGGAGGAATGTATATGGCACAGGGGGCATGTCTATTGCACGGGGGCATGTCAATAACTACAGGGGGCAGTATACGGCTACAGGGGGCATGTCTATACCTACAGGGAATAGTGTACGGCTACTGGGGGCATTTCTATACCTACGGGGGACAGTGTACAGATACAGGGGGCATGACTATACCTACAGGGGGCAGTGTACGGCTATAGGGTGCATGTATATTGTTACAGGGAACATGTTTATACTTACAGGGGGCATGTATATATCTACAGGGAGCATATATATCTACAGGGGGCATGTATATACCTACAGTGGCCTCTGTATTCCTACAGGGGGCCTTTCTACACCTATAAGAGGCTGTATATACCTTCATGGAGTGTATATATCTACAGGGGATCTACCTACTAACAGGTGCTCTATATACCTACCTACCTACCTACAGGTGTTCTACTTTGAGCAGGTTTTATACCTACCTACAGATGGCTACCTAGCTACAGGGGGTCTTTATATCTACCTACCAGAGGTCTATATACCTACTTGGAAGGTGGTTTAGGGGATCTTACCTACCTACTATATTGGAGGTTTACATACCTACTATATGGGGGCAAAAAGATGAAAATTTGGTACACAAATGGGAGCACTTTTACTGTTTGGTGCACAAGGGAGTCATTATTACAATTGGGGGCACTATTTATTGGGAGTTTGTACGGAGGCGGAAAGTGGTAGGGAGGTGCTGGAAAAGTGAGGAGCCTGAGATATCTGTCTCTTAAATTCTGCAGGGGCGAGTCATGGTGGCCTGGACCAAATGAAGAGGAAAAGGGAGAGAAAGTAACTCACTGGAGAAGGGAAAAACTCATCAGAAAAGATATCTCCAAGTGAGTCCCTGCATGTGAATTTACTTATATGTGAAGAGTGCATGCCTACAACTGATATCTACCACTATATGGTCACTGTCTGATGGTAATATTGGTCGTAGTGTAATGGTTTATATTCAGAAATGGTATGGTGTATCATTCAGTCACTATTTGGTTGTGATTTTTGGTGGTATTATTCAGTCACTATGTTGTGGTGATATATAGTCATGGTGTGGTGGTATATGGTCTTAGTGGAATTTTTGGTAATAGCCTTGGGATTGTGGATATGTGTAGTAATGTTATTTGATAACTGTATGGCGATTATTTAGTGGTTTTATACTTAGCACTTTGTGTTATATCTTTATACATTTTTATTTATTTTTTTGCATAAAAGGTATAATTTGGGTGGAAGGAGTGACATATATCTTTAGACCTTTTATGTATACTACTAGTGTTGAGCGAACAGTAAAAAGTTCTAGTGATTCAGAGATTGTTTTCTCGTGACACATTGTGCTGTAAGATAGTAAGAAATTTTGGTCCAAAAAATGCTTGTTTATTTGTGAAAAATATCAAATTATCATGAAAAATGTGAAAAATTTACCAATTTCAAACTTCAAAAATTTCTGCATGTAAGATAGATATTCCACTCAAAATAGTTTATAACTAGCATCTACCATATGTCTGCTGTAGATTGGCATCATTTTTTTAAATGTCTTTTTTTTTTTTTTATGACATTAGAGGGCTTATAAATTTAGTAATAATTTTCAAATTTTCAAGAAAATTTGAAATATACATATTTTTAGGGACCAGTCCAGTTCTAATGTGACTTTGATTGACCTGTATGTTAGATACCCCCATAAATGACCTCATCTAAGAAACTACACCCCTTAAAGTATTCAAAACCGCATTTAGGAAGTTTATTAACCCATTAGGTGTTTCACAGGAATTAAAGCAAAGTGGAAGTGAAATTTAAAAATTTCACTTTTTTTGCAGATTTTCAATTTTTATACATTATTGACAAGAATACGGTAAATGTGATCAGGGAAATGCAAATTAATATTGATTCCCCAGATTCTGCCGTTTTCAGAGATATCCCATATGTGGCCCTAGTGCATTATTTGGCTCAACCACAAGCCCCAGAATAGGAGGAGCACCTACTGGACTCTGGGGCCTCATTTTCATTACAATTTTATTTAGGGGCCATTTCAGGTTTGCGGACACCCTAAGGTTCCAAAACTTAATAAATACCCCTAAAAAGACCCCATATTGGAAACTACACCCCTTACGGAATATATCCAGAGGTGTAGTGAGTATATCGACCCCACAGGCGTTTCACAAATTTTTTTAGCGTTCGGCTCTGAAAATAAAAAAATATTTTTTTTTTTCCAATAATCTGCAATTTTAGCTGAAAATGTTTAATTTTTACAAGGAATCTTGGAAAAAAAGCCCCAAAATTGTGTTACGCAATTTCTTCCAAGTTCGGCAATACCTTACATGTGGGTGTAAACTGCTGTTTGGGCGCATGGCAGGGGGTACAAGGGAGGGAGCGCTATTTGGCTTTTGGCGCACAGATATTGGTGGGGCCATGTCGCATCTGCAAAGCCCCCAAAGTACTAGAACAGGTGAAACCTCCCAGAAGTTTCCCTATTTTGGATTCAACACCCCTCAGGGATCTCATCTAAGGGTGTATTGTGCATTTTGGGCGCACAGGTGTTCCGTAGTTTTTTTTTAGCATTGGGCCATGGAAATGGAGGGGGGAAACGCAGTTCCGGCATTGTTTTTGGGCTTAATTTTTACAGTATTCGCCATACGGGATAAATGACGGGATAACTTTACTATGGGGTCAGTACAATTACAATGATATAAATTTTATATCGTTTTTTATGTTTTATTACTTTTACACAATAGAAGCGAGTTTTATAAAAAGTTGCGTTTTTATGTTGTCCTATTCTGACAGTCATAGCTTTCTTAATTTTTTGTATATGGAGCTGCTTGTGGGCTTGTTTTTTACGAGATGAGTTGATGTTTTTATTGGTACCATTACGGGGGGCATGTGATGCTTTGATCACTTTTTATTAAGGTTTTTGTGAGGCATTTTGTATAAAATACCGCAATCCTGGTAGTGTTTTTTATTTTTAATTTTTACAGCGTTCACTGTGCGGTATAAATGACATGCTAGTTTTACTCAGCATGTTGATACGATTATAGCGATACCACATTTGTATATTTTTTAATGTTTTACTGCTTTTACATAATAAAAACACATTTATTTGAAAAGGAAAACACGTTTTTGCATCACCGCAGTCTGAGAGCCATAACTTTTTTAGTTTTTCTGTTTATGGAGCTCTATAGGGACTTTTTTTTTGCGGGATGAGTTAACGTTTTTATTGGTAACATTTTTGGGGGGACAAGACTTTATGATCGCTTTTAAATCCGTTTTTTGGAAGGCAGGGTGGAGAAAATACTGCAATCCTAGCAGTTTTTTTTTATTTTTATTTTTAATAGCGTTCACCGTGCAGTATCCGTGACAAGTTATTCTTACTCTGTGGGTTGAGACGATTATGGTGATACCCAATTTATGTAGTTTTTTTATTTGAAAGCACAATTTTTTTGAAAAAAAAGTGTTTTTATTGTGTAAAACAATATTTATGCATCGCTATCTTCTAATAGCCAGAACTTTTTAATTTTTCCGTATACAGAGCTGTGTAAGGACTTTTTTTTGCGGGATGAACTGACGTTTTAATTGGCATCACTTTGATGTTGATATGAGTTTTTGATGACTTTTTACTCCGGGATGAACAAAAATCGCAATTCTGTAACTGATTTTTTGGGGTTTTTTTTACGGCGTTCACCGTACGGATTAATTAACATGACAGATTTATAGGGTGGGTCGCTACGCACGCGGCGATACCAAATATGGGTACTTTATTTATTTTTGATCTTTTTTGGGGCGATTGGCGTTTGTAAAGGGGAAAAGGGCGATGTACGTGTTTTTATTTTATTTTTTGTGTTTGTGTTTTACTTTTTTCCACTTTTTTTTTTTACTTTTTCACACTTTTTACACTTTTCCCCAGGGGGGAATTGCATGAACGATCGTCAGATCGTTCATGCAATAGGAGATCAGCATACAGCTTATAGCTGTATGCTGGTCTCCATGGCAACTGTCAGTCACACTGCCCACAATGCATTGTGGGCATCGTGGCATCACCAGACAACCCGGATGCTCTCATTCAGCATCCGGGTTGCCTGGTAGGAGAATCAGTAGCGGCGCTCAGCACCATTACTG
Source organism: Phyllomedusa bahiana (assembly GCA_025379985.1). Classification (NCBI taxonomy): domain Eukaryota; kingdom Metazoa; phylum Chordata; class Amphibia; order Anura; family Hylidae; genus Phyllomedusa; species Phyllomedusa bahiana. The sequence continues at coordinate 16,545 of JAODAL010036917.1, forward strand.
CGCCGGGATCGCAGGCAGCAGGAGCTCACTCCTGCTGCCCGCAGCTGCGATATCACGTCCACAATGCCGCGACATCGGGGGGGTTAATCCCACGTGGCCGGAGCTCATTCCGGCCGTGGGGGATGCGGCATGATGCCAGCGGTAATATACCGCTGGTTCCATGCCGCGATCTTGCGCGCTCCGCCTGTGAGCGCGCAAGATCGCCTTGACGTACTCATACGGCAATTTGCGGGAACCCCTACTCGACATTGCCGTATGAGTACGACAAATGTCGGTAAGGGCTTAAACCCCAACTCGAACTTCATACCCCATTAAAGTCTATGGGAGAAGATGTTCTGGTTAATTTTTATACCTATACGGGTGAGGAGAAGCTGGAATTACCATCCATAATAGTAAACTGGATACGTGGAACAACATAGAAGAAAAGTGAAAAAAATTGGCTCTAAGAGTGATAGAAAAAAATTGAGAGGCTAAAATATTTCATTCTTTTACACGGCTAACTGAAAAGATGAGAACAGCTTGCAAACAGGGGCGTAGCTATAGGAGGTGCAGCGATAGCAGCTGCTATGGGGCACTGCATCCTGAGGGGGCCCTAAAGCCACTTTGACACATAGGAGATTTGGATACAATGGGGCAGATTTATCAAGGCAGTTGCGCCAGAATTCTTGCTCAATTTAATCCAAAAACAAGCTTTTCGCCACATTTACTATGTGTTTTAGACAGTTTCTGTGCCGCGCCCGACGAAGGGGTGTGGCTTCATAAAAGTGGGCGTGGTTTCACAGGAAGGGGCATGGCTTAAATGCGACAAGAAATGCGCCAGGATGTGCGACCAAATTCTGGCGTGAAAGTAAGCCAACTTAAAGATGGTGCAAACTGAGACTAGACAGTTCTAACCTGCGCCAGATTTATCAACACTATGATGAATTTGGCGCATTTTAAGACTGTCTAGTCTAAGTTTACACTGTCTAAAAGTAAGACACTTTTGATAAATCTGCCCCAGTGTGTTATACAATTACTGAACTTCCAAAACTGCAAAAACTGTACTTTTGGGCACTGAGTATGGTTTATCAAATACAAACACTCTGTCTAATATATATCCATCTCTGCAAAATGGGCTAAATATTCATGCCAGCTTTATGTCAAACTATGTGTGAATTGTGATGGCCACAAATTACATCTGATGGCTACAGATAAGACACAGAATTACTGACCCCCTCCGTCACGCCTCACAAGTTTCCAGATAGTTGATGTCTTGACCTGCCGTAAATGACTTCTCTGCTTATATTGCATTTTGTTATTTTTAAGAATTCTAGGACCCTTTGAAGGTCCATGTCTTTTGTGTATAAAAAGTCAGTGAATTTTCAATTTCTTGTATAACAACCTGTCTGAAGAAGGGAGCTAGTTCTCTCGAAAGCTCACCATCAAATATACTCAGTTAGCCTGAAAAAGGTATCGCCTGATTTCTTCACTATTCTACTACTTTCTATGGCTAACACGGTACAACATTATACTACTAGTAATATACAGTATATCCATGTATATGAGAGTTAGACGTTATGTGAGCCTACAAATGTCACCAAATAACAGCTTCTGAGTGTGGGAAAAATGCAGCCAGCGATACCAAACTCCCTACTTATTGATGTCTTGGAGAGGAAAATGCTAACTAAGAGCAGTCTGTACAGTACAGAGAGTGAGCTGAAAATGGTGTTCACAAGGCAATACAGTGAAATATATATAACATGGTCATGTGATTTTAGCAGCCAATGAGAGCCCTACACCTCAGCGATAATCTTTTTGACACTTCTCTGTGCTCTGCACTGATTGGTTGGCTGTCAAATGTGCAGAAAGGTGATTGGATGACCACCAAAAGTGCAGAAAGCCGCTGAAAACGAAACTGAAAAGGACATGTCGAACTAGAACTTTACTCGATTGAACAGTAAAATGTTTGGTTCGCTTCGAGTTCTAAAAATTTGAGAAGTTCTACTAGAACTTAACTTTTCTAGAACAGTTCGATCAACACTATTTACTACCCCATCCTGATTATAGTTTTTTGTGAAGATATCATCACAACAGTCTGTATAAGTTGAAGCGAGACTGGGCGGGGGCAGCAAACATGTGGCAGAGGCAGAGAAGCATAATGGGCCCCTAAAATCAACTTCTCTGGTGGGCCCTAGGCACCCCAGTCCGACACGGATGTTAGTATTCTGGTTATTCCTATAATAATAAATATTGTTGAAGCAGTAAAAACATTACATTACAAAAATATAACTATATGCAAAAGAATAAAAAACTATAAATTAATTTTAATTTATTTTGATGATTTCATCCTCATCATTAGTTGGCATTTGAATATGATGTTGTTGGGAACAGTTTATGAAGTGATCTACAGTGGTTAACTGTGTATAGATATTAAATAATAAATTTACTGAGAGAGTTATAGTCCTTCTGCTCCGCTTTTACTGACTTTGGATGAAATTCACATTCAGGCTTCCAGAGTATATCTCAGATTGGTTTATATTTAAAAGTATAAAAAAAATGCAATGAAACTTGTTAGCGCTTATGGAAAAAGATTGAAATAAAAGGTGGTGGTTTTCTCATTGTGCTGCCACAGTATACCCTGGCCACAAAGACAAAAGTAACAAAATATAATAAAAGTAATGTACAACTGAGTTGAGCACAGACATTAAAATAACACAGTATAATTATAACGCGTCCAAAGTTGCGGGATGATCCTAGCTTAGAAGTCGGGTCTGGTTTCTTCCCTGGAGGCTCAGGTTCAAGCAAATCCAAGCTTAGGTTAATGCAATATGAATTTGTTGGTCAAGTTAAACCATAGCGGACATGTGCCTACATTGGAAAAATACTACATTGTTTGGCCCCTAATCACATGTTTATGCAAGCCCTGAGCTCAAACATCAAGGGTATTGAAGGTCACATAGATGTTGGGTTTGGAATCTACTACAGTATTACTGAGCAAGTCATATACTGTTACAAATGAAGAATAAACGCCACTTATTCCTTAAAAATATAGACCCCATTAGTATATGACCACTGATAGAGATGGAGTAAAACAAAGTGAAAAGTACACGTTAATTGGACATTTGTTTGATAAGAACATGCTTTGTTGAATGTGGTGTCTTAAACATCAATTACCGTCGTGCACAGAGGCTTGCCGAGTATCTGAAATATATTATCTCTAAACATGCTATTATTATAGTTTTATGGTTACAGTCAACAAATACCTTTCAAAAACGAGAACTGGTTTATGTCAAGAATTGGCTGAATGTATGAAAGTATCTTTTTTTTTTTTTTTTTTCTTAATTGAGTAGTTCTGATTTAATTATAACACTGTGAGGAATTTCAGCTTATGAAAATGACATAAAAATTGGAATTAATTTTACTTCACTTTAATGGACTCTTATCACACACAAATAAATACACAAAACCACATGTACTACAGTTCAGTTTGGCTCAATTGTAGCTGGGTTCTTTTAAATAATGTTGTACGGTTCATCTGAATGTGGCATAAGTGTTATATTCTGCACAGAAAGAAGTTTGGTTTTGTCAGATTTCACATATCTGGACATTTTACGATAAAAAATGAACTGAGGCTGAATTAAGGAGAAGTAGATTTATGACATTGGAATATTTACACTAATTGGTATTTGTAATGTAATTCTTTGTATTTGTGCCTTCTTTTTCAATTTGACCTTTGGCATGGGAGGAAAAATAATTATCAGATCGTACTCATGTTAAGGTCATAAAAACTTAAGATATAAAGATGTTTCATTGCTCAGATCAATGATACAATATTTCATATGGCTATCTATGGACAACTGGTACAACAAATATTTTTGGTGCTCAAGATTTAACAGTACCTTTAGCTCCTAAGATTTAGTGATAACAATCTCAGTCCTCAGTGGTACCATTGGCCTGTTTTGACTGCTCATTATATCATCTCTGATAGGGTCCCATAGCAAAATTAAGAATCAGCTCCACCTTCTTGATATTAAACTGAATTGTAGTAATAAAAACAGAATAGTACTTTTCATGTATGCAATAAGTGAAGGATGGATAATAGAGTGATATAGCAGATATAACCTAAAAACTATTGTTCAACTATTTTTCTCAAGACTCACCCACAGGACATGTTTTCATGATTCCCTTAGTATATTGTAGGTGATATAATTATTGTCAGTGCAATTTATAGGATATCCTGAAAACATGATATCCTGTTGGTGGGCCTTGATGACTAGAGTTGCAGAACACTGGTATAGCTGGACAGCAATAACTAATGACATTATTTCACCTAAGTGGACCCTTGAATCTGTTGGCTCTTTAGAAGCTTCTATGGTTGTAAACTCTGTAGTGACCACTCTGTAGTAACCACTATGTGAGTGGGTAGCAATATGCAACAGGAATTGTCTTTTGTTGGTCGGGATGTTTGTACTACAGTCTTTTGTCACTAATATGCCAGCTGATATTGTTGAGGAAGATTGTATTTGGCTTCAGTGGATTTATTTAACAAGTTGTTAGATATTTTGCTTTTTTTTACAATGGCTGATTTAAATGTGCACTTATGAAATTGTGTATCCTCTTAGGAAAAAAAGAGCAGAACCAATTGTTAGCTGCCATGAGTAAGACAAGTTTATGAATGGTTCTTCTGTTTCAAATGAAGTGACACATCAATGATCAACCTCATTATAGACATACTTCATCCGCTTGAACTGATGAAAATCCGATGAAAAATTATAGAGCCATTCCGGAAGACAGTTGTCAGACTATTGCACTTGTGGAATTAACTGGGATTTTATAGAATTCCTGCCAGAAAATTTTAATTGAGGAATTGAGCATGAAATGAGTTGGAGGGAAATTTGTACCTTGCCCACAAACCCCTAACCAAGAGGTACAATCGCCTGACTGCAAGCTGAGCGTTGAAAAAAAAAGTTGGAGGCTAACCATGACTTTTTTTCCAAAGACATAACTGGAGATGAATCTTGGTGCTTCGCAAAAGAGTTGACTGGTTATTTGTTGACAGAAGCTCCATGAAAACTCAATCAACTTCAAAAGTTCATCTTCGACAACAGTTTGACAAATTTTTTAGCATATTTTCATCACTTATTGATATGCTTTCCAATTGTATTTGGCAAAGAGAATACACCACGGAGCAAAAGTGCAATAAAATTAGGCTAATTTGCATAAAAAAACCACAGCAGAAGCCAAGGCAATAAAAACTGACATACCCAGCAGAAATCTGAGGAAGTGCTTTGGATTTTTGCCACATATTCTATTATATATTTTTCTTGTGGAAAAATAAGAATGTTAACTTAGCCTAAAAAACAAGACCATACTTGCCACTAGGCCAGTGTCTAGGGCACCTTTTTTCAGATGGCGGCACTAACTTATGGCATTAGTAAAAACAGTTGTTTTTTTTTTTCAACTGCTTCCTCTGTCCCCTGTCTGACTTATGGGTAGAACTGGCATCTTTGCAGGGGACGAGGTCAGGAAGGACATTGGCAGTAAAGAGAAGGGGAGAGGTCCAGTCTCCTCTCTCTCTCTCGCACCCTCTCTGTCTCTTGCAGTGCTACCCAAAGTGAGTGTCATATTCCAAGGACTTTATTGCATAAATTCAGGGAAATACGGGATATACAGACAGTCATTGAAACGTCTCTTACAGAAGGAGAAGTGGATCCTTGAGACTACGGATGGCGATTGCCTATCTGGCCACAGTCAGGGACGTGAGAAGCAAGATTAGGACACAGGATCAGTGGAGTCCAGATGAGCAGACATGGCACTAGCAACAACAGACTTGGACCAGCAGGTGTGACAGCATGAACAGCAGAGGAGCAGAAGTTTATAACCAGAAGACATTACAAAAGGAAAAATGGAGGAACTGTAGAATTTGATCAGCAAATGTGACATCAGGAACAGTGGACTTTGACCGACAAACAGACACCAAGAAACCAGGATAGCACAGCAACGAGCAGGCAGGACAAGGACACCAGCAGACAAATACTAAAGCATCAAAACCAAGGGGAGAGGCAGGAACACAACCAGCAGATTGGCAGAGGTCAGAACCAGACAGGCAACAAACATAGGACTAGGTACACCAGAACACAGGAACTCAGGAACACATGAACTTAGAGGGCATGAGCCTTAGTGCACTGGACATTAGTATGCATGTTATCCAGGTCTAGACTGTAAGTAGTTGGGTTTTATAGCTCAGCAAGGTAGGAGATGAGCTGCAGTTGAGGGAGTACTGATGTAGGAGTTAACTATTGTCATGCTGGACAGCAGACAGAGCAAAGACCAGATTCCACCTCCAGGATCAAAAGGGAAGTTACTGACAAAGAGGAGGCAGGGAAGCTTGCAGATCATGACAGTGAGCAGTGATTGGTAGAGCAGCAGACCGCATTGTAGCTCTACTGAACAGCATACAGCCTGGTAAGAAGTAACACATTTTCATCAGGTGCCTTGCAAAGGTTCAAGGATCTGTGCTGTGCTCTTTTACACTGTGATGTCATGACTGTTGTCCTAACATAAATGAATCTGCAGGCAATGAGAGTGCATGCATACCTCCCAACTTGCAAAGAGGGACACATCAGGCCACACTTCTAACCACACCCAAACACATGACATCACACCAGGACACACCTCTAACCATTCCCAAACACATACATGACAACTTTTTAGACAGCCAAAAAGGAAGATATTTTCAGGATTTCATTGTATCCAATGATGACATATTAAATAAGTTGTTATCTAATATATAGCTAGGAGGCAATCAGATACTTTTTAAAGCAAGATAGTCAGTTTATTGATGCAAATCTGTTTCCTACATGAAAAAGAGGGACATTTATAGAGCTGAGAGGGACAAGGGTTAAAAATAGGGACTGTCCCTCCAAAATAGGGACACTTGGAAAGTTTGCACATGTAAGTTTACACCTGCACAACAATGGACTGTTTACAGTGGGAATGTGCAGGTAGGAGATAGGCAGGCACCTTATGTGTTCACTTGTTAAATGTAAAGGAAGGAGGGCACAGGCAGCTATATCCTGGTGGGTTGTTCACTGCAGGACTTGAACTGTGCTGCAGTCCTCTGCATATATGATTTTTTTATTATGTGGCTATAGTTGGGGACAGCGTGTAAACTTTTCTCATTATTTTTATTGATCACGACTAGTGTTGAGCAATTTTTATCGACAAAGTTGAAATCGGCAAGGTTTTATGGTGATCGAAATTTTCAGATCATGAGATAATTAAGGTTAAAATCTGTTCATCATCTATTAAGATCGCGCCATTTTCGGCGCTTCCTGTGATTTTGGCGGCCAGCAAATCAGATTACAGAATAGAGCAGGGTGAGATGTGTGTGCGACGTCATGACTGGGATGTGTATGGTTGCGATTGGCTGGAAAATCACATGACCTCGTTTTAACATAGAACAGCCCTTCCTCTTCAGCCTTAGTGTCTCTCAGTGTCTCATAGGAATAGGACGTGCGCTCTGCCTGTGGCTAAACAGCTCAGCAAAATTAGTCTATTTCTGCACAGAGAAACCTCTACTATTAGCTGTGATCCTTCCAATTTAGTTAGATTAGAGATTTGAAGATTTTATGTAGTTAGCTAGAGAAATTTTAAAGCAGCATCTACCGCTGTAAAGTCACGGGGGGAGCAGGAGGGGGGCCCGTGGGCGAACACAGACAAGCTCTATCTATAAAGAACACTGGATAAAGTTCACCAAGACTTAGTGTAGACATTGCACTGCAATATCTTTATTATAAACAGTTTGCTATTGAAATATTTCCTGGATATTGGGCAGCCTGAACTTATATTGGATACACATCATTTCTAGTAACTGCAGGTCTCTTTGTTAGGTGCAAAACTCCACTTTTATTATCAGTATACATTTCAGATAGGTGTTCATTTTCAATTTTACCCATTCCACCTGTGTTGATATATCCACCTTGCAGTTAAATTACAATCCAGCAATCTTGTAGTCAGCACAGGTTGTTTGTTGCCAAAAATACCGTGTATCATACGAAAACATAACAGATACGTATTTTTTGACTTTTGCGCACCCAGCTTTGTTCATTGACGCAGCATCCACGTAAATCTTAAAACAGCAATTCTATAGTCACCACAGGTGAATTGAAAGGTGCAAAAAAATACCGTGTATTATACGAAAACATAACAGATACGTGTTTTTTGACTTTTGCGCACCCAGCTTTGTTCATTGACGCAGCATCCACGTAAATCTTAAAACAGCAATTCTATAGTCACCACAGGTGAATTGAAAGGTGCAAAAAATACAGTGTATTATACGAAAACATAACAGATACGTGTTTTTTGCACTTTTGCCCAGTCCAGATTTGTTGATAGACACCTTGCAGTTAAATTTGAATCCAGCAATTTTGTTTTGATTAGAGGGATTTGAGAATAGCTGTGATTTGCCGTCTTTTAATAAGAGACTTTCCAAAACTATTCCATACCTTCTCAAATTTTTATATTTCTGAACATGGAGCGAAATGCAGGTGGTAAGCGAGCAAAGAGGGGGGTAGCACATGGAGGTAGAGGTACGAGAGAAGGTGCTCCTTCCAGTGCTGGCGACAACACGCATGCCAGCGGATCGTCAGTTGCAGGACCGTCAGGCCTGTCATCGCTGGGTCAGGGCCCTGTGAATCTAAGTAACGAACATCGTCGCCAATCTGTCCTTCAGTGGTTAATGCAACCTGCATCTAGCAGTCTTACCTCCTCGTCCTCCCAGTCACGGCCACAAATGTCGTCATCAGCATCATCAGCATCCGTCCAACATGAAGCAGCCCAAATGTCAACTCGTGTACCCACCACTGTGGATAATCCATTGTCTGAAGACCTCTTTGATGACAAAATGCGGTTGGGGTCAGAAGGCATGTTAAAAGATCAAGAGGATGATTTAGTCTGCTCTGACGCCCAGTTACTGATGCCATCAGAGGAGGTGAAGGAAGCCGGTCAATCGGCAAAAATCCCGGGCGGTCGGCAACGCCTTGCAGTGCCCCTTGCTTGTAGCCCGCAGCTTCTGGATGCAGAAAGTCAGGACGACCAAGTCACCTGTGTTGATGATGATGATGATGATGATGACGACATTGCGGATCCATCCTGGTCTTTTCCGCAGAATTTGCTTGCGAGCGCTTCATCAGTGGACGAGGAGGAAGACGATGGGGTAGTGTCAATACGGGTCCCGCCACAAAAAGTGAGAGGGCGGTCGCAGAAGTCCGCTGATATGATTCCGCCAGCCACGGTCAGCGCAAACCCCGCTCCTCGCTTATCGCCGTCAAAAAGGTCCAGGACCTCTCAAGCCTGGGCCTTCTTTGAGCAAGCCTCTGATTCACCCAGCGATGTCATATGCTGCCTTTGCCGTAAACGCATAAGTAGAGGCAAGAACCTTAAGTGGTTAACCACCACCAACATGTCTAGTCACATGCAGCGAATGCATGAGTTGAAATGGAGGGAACACTTGGCCAAAAAAGGCCAGACCGACGCCAGGCCTCCAACCACTGTCACACCCTCTGTCTCCGCCTCCTCCTCCTCCGCCACCACCAAGCGTTCCTCAGCTGCCCATGTCTCTCAGAGTCATGATCAGGGATCAGCCTCCACTTCAGCCTCCACCGTCGCCCGAGTACCACCAGCACCACCAGAGACCCATCCTACCCCTTCTCCTTCCGCCAGTTTGACGACCTGCACGCCGTACAGCAGCCAGTCTAGCAGCCAGCCTTCTGTCTTCCAGGTTTGGGAGCAGAAGAAACACTTTAACCCAAACCATCCCAAAGCCAAAAGCCTGAATGTCGGCATTGCCAGGCTTTTGGCCTTGGAAATGTTGCCTTTCCGTCTGGTGGACACAGATGGGTTCCGCCACATCATGGCCCTCGCCTGCCCCCAATACCAGATGCCGAGCAGGCATTTCTTTGCCAGAAAAGCCATCCCTGCCCTGGCCAGCCACGTGTCATCTAAAATTTCAAGCGCGTTGTCTGCATCTGTGTCCGGAAAAGTCCATCTCACCACCGACACATGGACTAGTAAGCACGGCCAAGGCCACTATATCTCTGTGACAGCTCACTGGGTGAGCTGGGTGGATGTCTCTGGGGGTGACGGTGGCTCTCAGGCTCGGCGCACGCTCTTCAAAACCGCAGGGATGGTGCAGGGCTCTTTCCCCCAAGGTCCTCTGGTGGCATCACGTGCCCAGAGACACCAGGCCGTGTTGAAATTAATCTGCCTTGGAGACCATCCACACACAGGTCAGGAGCTGTGGACGGCTCTCCGCAACGAGACCGAGCGCTGGCTGGGTGACAAGAACCTTGTGCCAGGCAAGGTGGTGTGCGATAACGGGCAAAATCTGCTGGCCGCCCTTAAGATCGGTAGGCTGGAGCACATCCCTTGCCTGGCACATGTCATGAACCTTGTCGTCCAGAAATTTCTAAAGAGCTACCCGGGTCTGGACTGCCTGCTGAGGAAGGCTCGAGGTCTGAGTTCGCACTTCCGCCGTTCGCACCCTGCTTCGTCCTGCCTGGCTGCGTTGCAGCGTCAGCTCGGCCTCCCCGTCAACCGTCTCATTGTTGACGTGGCAACACGCTGGAATTCCACCCTCCACATGCTCCAGCGATTGTGGGAGCAGCGCAATGCCATTACGCAGTACGAAGTGACACATGGCCTGACAAGCAGCGGTGCGGACCTCGGGGTGTTGAGCCACCGAGAGTGGAGGCAGGTGAAAGAGCTCTGCACCATCCTTGCCAGTTTTGAAGAAGCCACCAAAATGGTCAGTGCGGACGATGCCCTTGTCAGCATGAGCATTGTGGTGATCTTAGTTCTGGAACGATCGTTGGACACTCTGAAACATCATGTCCCGCCAGCGACGGAGGAGGAGACGGACACAGATGCAGACACGGAGCCTTTCTCTCCGTCAAATCCACAATGCCAGACAGTATCTCAACTTTATCGGTCTTCATTAGGCAGTGGTTCAGGGTCCCAAGCTAGTGCAAGGCGGCACCTCAGCTCTCAGGGTGCATCATCTGAGGCAAGTCAGGGCTGTGTTGAAGCTGTGCCGGAGGAAGCGGAGGAGGAGGAGGAGGTATTCCTAGACACCGACGTCCCTGCCTTGGAAAGAGGTTGGCGTGAATTTGAGGCAGATGAGGAAGATGAGTTTGCTAGTGCCCCTCAACCCAGAGGCTTGGGAACTCAAGGCTCCATCTCTCACATGAGTGCTTGTATGCTCAATTTCCTCCAACATGATCCTCGCATTAAGGCCATCAAAATGAACAACAGTTACTGGGTGGCCACCCTCCTGGATCCCCGGTACAAAACAAAACTCAGCACTTTCCTTCCACCCACCCAAATAGAGAGTAAAATGCAGGAAATGGAGACCTTGCTGATTGATCAACTGGAGACATCTGTTGCGTCTGCTTCACGTTCTTCAAATGTCACGGTGGAACAACGCCAGTGACATGACAGCAGTAGAGTGCCAAGTAGCCGTAGCGGCAGCAGCGGCAGCAGCAGGCAAGGTGGCAGAAGCCTAATGGGTGACCTCTGGCAATCTTTATTTACCACCTCACCAACGCATGCAATGCAGGCCACACATACAACACCCAGAGACCAGCTTAAGATCATGGTGCACGACTATCTGCGTCTCAACACCGATGTTTTTGTATGTGTTCCGGACCCAATAGACTTCTGGGTATCCAAAATGGACGAATGGCCCGAGCTGGCTCGCCACGCCATAGAGGTGTTGTCCTGCCCAGCAGCCAACGTCATATCTGAGCGGACCTTCAGCACAGCCGGAGGAGTCATTACAGACAAACGCATCCGGCTTTCCACAGATAATGTGGATCGTTTGACTTTCATCAAGATGAATCAGGCATGGATCTCTGATTATGTTGTGGCCCCAATTGCCGAGGTCACCGATTAGTTGCTGGTCTACTTCACATTCCTCTCCAAACAGAAATGGTCCTCTTGAAAAACTTATTTTTAAAATGATCATTTCTTACTGCAATTTTTATTCTCAATTCCCAACAGTTCATTTTGCTGGTTTTGCTGTGAGGAGACTAAAAGACACCAAGGTTTCATGACAAAACCATATTCCATTTACTCACTTCATCTTTAGAATTTTTCACATTGTCAATGGTTTTGGGGTCATGTTGCCTCACAATTTTTAACCGTGGCTGAGAAGTCATATTTATAATTTTTTGGGGTCATGTTGCTGTGAGATACAGCAATAATCATGGTCCTTTGGAACAGAAATGTGGCTTCTAAGTGGCATTTCTCCTTCACAATTTTTAACAGTGGCTGAGAAGTCATTTTTATAATTTTTTGGTCATGCTGCTTTGAAATGCAGCAATACTACAGGTCCTATTCTAAAAAATGTTGTTTCTAATAGACATTTGTTGTTCACAATTGTCAAAAGTGGCTCATGGGTTATGTTTTGAATTTTTGGGGGCATTTTGCTGTGACATGCAGCTATACTAACAGGTCCTAATTCTAAAAAAATGTTGTTTCTAACAGACATTTGTTCTTCACAATTGTCCAAAGTGGCTCAAGGGGGATGGTGCTGTCAGAAACAGGAATAGGTAGGACACTGTTAATGGAGACATATTGAAAAATGACTTGTTTTTGCAAGATCTTAACATAGCTATCAATCCCTTTATTGAGACAACCCATTTAATACAATTAGAAAAGAGAAACAAAGACATGGTGGGATTGCATCCGATTTTAAAAATGTGTTTTCTAGAATTAAAGTACTAAAAAACTTGCATGTTCAAAATAGCTGTTAAAAAATTCCTCTGAATTGTACAAGGGAGGTACAGGAAAACATGACCAGATGTAGGTTATTCAGAGGACATGGAGTATGGAGCACGGACAGAGAACAAAGTACAGAGACCATTTCCTCCATCACGTTGAGTAAAATGAGAAAAAGAATGCCAAGATAAAGGGCACCTGGGTGTAACAAGAGCGTTAACCACCAGTATTTCCAAGTGAAGCTCAATTGGTCCACACTCATACGGAGGGGCAAGCGCTACCCAGGTATTGACTGTGTACTGAGGAAGGCTGGAGTTCTCACACTTCCGCTTCCGCACTCTGCTTCAGCATGACAGTTTTCGTTGCTGCGTCATCAGGGCATTTTAACCTGCGTGTTAATAGATGACAGACGCCAGCCTGGGCTCTCACCGAACCCACTGTAACTCCTCCCCTGGGTCATGCTGTGGCCCAGGACAGGTATAGTCGATGTCCATTGAAACTAAAATGGTGGTTGAAAGACTCCTTTTTCCGGCACTTTTTAAATGTGGGGGTCATGCAGGTTTGGGGCTCATGCTGCGTTCCAGGACAGGGATATTCAATGTCCAGTTTAAGTAAAATGATGGTTCATTTTCATACTGCCTTCTGGCACTTTTTAATTTGTGGGTGATGCAGGTTTAAGGGTCATGCTGTGGTACAAGACAGGGATAGTGAATGGTGTGTGACTTTTTTTCTGTGGCTTTTATAGCCTAAGTGTTGTGCCTAAGATGTAGCAGGTATCCATTTGACTGTTGTGGCTGTTAATTCCAGCTTCTCCAGCCCTGTTTGGGTGTAAGAATGAAGGTGTTGTTGCTCTCCCATAGACTTTAATGGTCATCGCTCATAATCGACTGCTCACTATCGAAAAACCTTATCGATGGTGGCCGACTATCGACTATCTCCCGATGTCGATAGCCAACTTAATCGCTCAACACTAATCACAACTGCCTGAGCTATAAGAGTCTCTTATGAGGATTATTCACTTGGATGATCTACACTGTGTGGGAATGTGCTGTGACCAGAAAAAGCAGTGATACTTATTTACAGTGGGTTGCAAAAATATTGCTACCCCTTGAACTGCTCCTTATTTTTAAACATTACAGCCACAAACTTAAATGTATTTTATTGATATCTCATGTGATATAGCAACATAAAGTGCGGTGTGCATAATTATTCACCCCCTGTACTCTGATACCCCTAGATAAAATCCAGTGTCACGAATTGCCTTTAGAAGTTACCTAATTAGTAAATAGAGTACATTTGTACAGTATATCATTTATTCTCAGTATCACTACAGCTGTTTTTTGAAGATCTCAAAGGTTTGTTAGAAAACATTAGTGAACAAAAGGAATCATGAAAACCAAGGAACACACCAGGCAGCAGAAGGATAAAGTTGGGGCAAAATGTATTGCAGAGCTAGGTTTAAAAAAAAAAATAGCCCAAGCGCCGAACATCTAATGGAGCACTGTTCATTACAGCAGTCTTGTGCCCATGGGTAGTAAACAAAGAATAAGCCGCCTGCGGGAGCTTCTACACTTGCTCACCAGGCAATTATTGAGGTTAAAGAGGTTTTCTCATTTCAGCATTTGGCAGCCGTTTATGCTGGTTGCTAAGCAGAGCTTATGAAATGGAGGGTGTATCTTCTCTCTCTGCAGACACACCCTACACTGTGCATGTGACCATTCATTCTGTGTGGGCTGGGGAAGGGAGAGGTTCTCAGCTGTCTTTGGAAGTGAAAAGCTAAGTGTAACTCGATAGTGTATATCTACATTTCTCGCTCTCTCTGCATACTTTGTAATTAGAATGGGCATTAGACATTCAGGACTCTCGGAAAGATGGGTGATTTTTATTTCTCTGTCTCTCACACACAGTGTTATATGCTGCAGATTATTATACCTCTGACCTCTACAGATCTGCAGAACAAAACTATATGCTTTATCTGTTTGTGTTTACATGGGACTGTACATGATCTCTCTCTCTGCTGCAGGACCTCTGATCGATGTCAGTGAATCTTACCCTCCTCCCGCACATTATATTGCACCATCTCTGATTGCTGTCAGTGAACACCACCCTCCCCCCACACACTACATCGCACCACCATTGATTGCGGTCAGTGAATCCCACTTTAAGGATTTATTCAGACACTACATATTTTAGCCACAAATCCATATTAAATCCATGAACTTTACATGTGGGTTTTAATACAAATTTCACTCATTGCATTTTAGGAACAAATATGCTACAGCAAATCTGTGACATATAGAACGCGCTGCAGATTTTAAAGTTTGCTACATGCATTATATCTGTATAAATGTTTTAATACAGGGTTTAGTTTAAAAAAAAAACACATTGGTTTGCGTTGTACTACTGTACTACATATTTCTTGCAGATTCTCAGTTCTGAAACCACACTGAAAGTAAACCAGAAATATGCTGTTCTAAATGTGGCTTAAAGGGGGCCTAGGAAATGAGAGGCTGTTCACGCAGCACTATGCCCTGTGTGTGGTGTCTTAGGGCATGTCCCCACGGCAAGGGTTTGCAGCCGGTTTTTCGGACGCTTTGCGGTTCACTGTGCCTGTGTAAATAATGAAGGGTCATGATGGAGTACTACTTCCTCTTCATTCTGCTAATTAGCAGAAGTCCTGCTATTTCAGATTTCAACTGTTTAATCCCTGGTTGCCAATCCTAAGGATCCTTGTCAGTATCCTTTACATAAGACTGGCACTTCACAAAAACAACACCAAAGGTTTTGAGCCTGTAAGTAACTCTTAGTCATTACAAGTGTACAACTAAAATGAAGAATTATGTTTTCATGGACTTCCTGTCATGTGATCCTTGCTCATGAATATGCTGTGTAAATGTAAGTCACGTGACAGGATATCCTTAGATTAGTTTGTCCATCCTATCATGGCAACCCCAGAGCAAATAGTAAACAATATTTATATTTTTGCAATAGTAAAGAGAGAAACTAAAAAGAAAACAGTATGGATAGTAAAAAATATATTGTATTAAACATATTTTAACTACGTTTTTTTAAAACTATTTTGACACCCTTTAATTACTCAGAGCTGGCCTGGTGATGCATGAGTCGTGTTTGTGTTTCCAGACAATTACTGTAAGTAAATGCTTCTTCTGTCCATATATCAGAAAGGTTATTCATAAACACATAGTACATGAAAGAATTACCCAAAAGATGATGTGCGATGTTATATATATTTTTATTTACCACAAGCAAACAAAATTAGTCTTGATTCTATATTTGGCATGATTTGCCATTGAACTGATAGGTGCTTTATTATTAGCTTTATGAAAAAAGTATGTGTACCCAGCAAGCAGACGTCCATGGTGATCAATTAATGTGTGTCTGTGCAGTACAGAGGACATTAATTGGGTGGTAGAGGAAAATAAAGCTAGAAATATTAATTTTTCAGAGATAAAGCATTACAGGAAAAGGTACCGTATGTCTTTTTTGAATGCATATTTTGCTAAAATAGAACTTTAGCACACTCTGTCTGCAGATTTGCCAGTGTATTACTAATGCATCTCTAAAAATTAGAATTGAAAATTAAAGGGTTTCTCCAGGACTATCTTTTTATTTGTTATATGGCTCACAAATGTACTATATTAAATCTTGTAATTCATACTGGAATGAGTCTATACAATATATGGGTTTCTCTATTTGACTTAAATCAGTGATATCAATTATCTTTTCAGTGATATTCACATTTTTTAAGTTGCACTAGTATAATACATTTATAATGTAAGAAATGTGTACTGAGAGCAAGTACCCAAGGTACAGTATATGTACTTTCTTATGTCTTTAGTTCAAGATCATATCTAGAGTATGTTTCTCCTTGATACTTGGGGCTAGGGAGGAGCATCAACAAGCCACTCTGTTTTGACCAGTAAACTTCCATACAGGGCTAGGTCAGCAAAATAAATGAAAGTAAGTGTAGCCTAAACTCCATTATGGTCTCTCACCATATGGAGGTGTAGTAGAGTCCTTTTAAAATGGTTTTCCCATTACATCCTACTACTAGTGCATCTCAAAAAATTTAAATATCACTTAAAAGATAATTGATATCAATTATTTAAGTCAAATAGAGAAACCCATACATTGTATAGACTCATTACAGTATGAATTACAAGTTTAATATAACATTTGTGATCCCTAAAACAATTAAAAAGATAGTCCTGGAGAACCCATTTAATTTCCAATGATATTCCAATTTTTTGAGCTGCACTAGTATGTCAATAAGGCACAATATAAATGTAAACTTGGTGGACGTCTAGAAAGAACACTGGAGGATTTCTGTAACTCCCCTTGAGAAGAGAGGAACTGAACATGGGCATCTGTTCATTTATGGTAAATAGAGACTGGGCCCAGACTATCTAAAGATTCATGGAGTTCTATTTTCTGTCACCAATGATTTGATATTTGTGACATCTCTTCGGTTAATTTGCCCTAAATTGTTATACTTAGGGAAACGTATGAAGACTATTCTGGGCGCCGATAATGCAGGATATCACAAAAATGTCTCCCTTCTAGTGGCTTGTGAAAAATGTCTGCAAATTATGACACCAAATTTATCTCTACATTAGGCTTACATTTCACTAAGATAGTGAAATCAATAAGTAACTTTAAATGCAGGACTTTGGGGCCCTAAGTACTATCTGTAAAGAACCCCACTGTAACGGGTTGCGCCGCGGTCCGTGGTACGAACCGCGGTCACACCCGCGTTCCCCACGGCGGGTCCCCGGCGGGGACGGGGGGCCCCGTGGACCGCACTGCCGGTCGTGGCGCCACCCGTCCCATCCACTCACCTGGCCTCGCTCTCATCTGGTCCTCGTCCCCTGCTGGCCGGAATGCGCATGCGCGCGTTCACGTACATTTAAAGGGACAGTGCGCCGGTAATTGGGTAATTGCCGGGCGCTTTTCCCTATATAAGTTTTTGCACCCACGTCACTTCCCTGCTGGATCTATGTTTCCCTCTTGCCTTAGCTAAAGCTTTCCCCTAAGTGTGTTCTCGCCCTAACCGTGTACCAGACCTCTTGAAACGTTTTCCCGACTCCGAACCTCTGCCGCCTGCCCTGACCTTCCTTGCCTGTCCACACCACGAACCATTGCCCGCCTGCCCTGACCTTCTGCCTCCCCCACGACAACGATTCCCGGACTACAATTCTGAAACCCCCGCGCACCTCGGCCAGCCACCGCAAGCAAGTCACGTAAAGGGGACGACCTGGTAGCCACACGCCCCCCGCCACAAGTCCATCCCGCTTGCGGCGGCTCTGGTGAATAAGGGGGGCTATTTAAATTTTCCGTTCCTTTGTGGCTTAACTACCATCGCTTGCGGTGGTCCGGCGGATCCACTACCCAGCCGTCACAGTTAGATCCAGCCAGGGATCCCGCCAAGGTGCCCCTGCCAAGCATCGCGGATCTTACGACGTTGGTTGCCCAGCATTTCGCAGCAAATCGCACAAACAGGCACAGCATTGGGCCACTCTCCGCCATAAATGCGTCAACTCCTTGCATCCCAGCAACAGTCTCCACCTGCGGCCCCGGTCGGTGACTCCATCTACGTCAGCCTTTCCCATTGGCTACCGTGGGACCCAAGCTTCGGCTCCCCTTACCCATCGCTTTGCCGGGATCCCAAGCTCTGCCGGGGGTTTTCATTACCCAGTGCTCTATGCACATAGAACTGATGGCGGATCAGTTTCCTTCGGAGAGGTCAAGGTGGCCTTCGTGGTGAGCCTACATCTGGGAAGGCCCTGGCGTGGGCCGCTCCCCTCTGGGATAGGAATGACCCTGTGACGCGGATCTACAGTCCTTCCTCCAGAATTCCGCGCCGTCTTCGAGGAGCCGGCACGTGCTTCCCTGCGGAGACCGCAACTCTTGAACCTTCGTCAAGGCGACTCCTCCGGTGGGTGACTATGCGGTGCATTTTCCGTACCCCTGGCTTCGGAGCTCATGTGGAATGATGCCCGCCCTCTTGTGCCACTTTCAAAAAGGGCCCCTTACAGCCGGGTTAAAGACGCTTTGGGCAGCAAGAGACCTCCCGTCCTCCTGAGTGAACTAATTCATCTAGCAAACCCGTATTGATGTAAGGTTCGCAGAGGCAGGAGGAGCTGCGTCAGGAAAGAGACACTGCACGCCCCCGTCGGCGGGTTCATCTGGCCCCGTTTTTCAGCATCCCCCAAATTACTGTCTCCTCAAGCCTCTGAGGTGAAACCCATGCAATTTGGACCGGGCCCATTATCGGAGCAGGAGCTGAACCGTCGCCGAACCGAGATGCTATGTCTCTACTGCGCCAGCCCGACCATTTCCGCAGAACGTCCGCTACTCCCCAGCGTCCGGGGAAACGCTCACACCTAGGACCCCGGGGGAGAGGCGGTCCCAGGTGCAGTTTCCTCCTCCCCCACGTTTGGGATGACAGTGGAGGTGACATCTGATGCTGGTTTTCTTCGTTCCGGAGGTTCTGCCTTCCTGGATTGGGGGTTTCTGCAGGAACTTCATCTTAGCCTCATGGTAACCCGTTCCGCATACCTTAGTCCGGCTGGAGAAGCCGCTGCTTATATCTTCGGTCAGTGGGGAGCTCCTCCGTGACCCCATCCAGTACATAACCCGGGCCCGGGTTGACACTCTCCGTGTGGGGGCTCTGCATAAGGAGAAAAATCACGTTCCACGTTCTGTCCCGTGCTTCCTCGGCGATCCTCTTGGGGCTTCCCTGGCTGCAACGTCACGCCCCTACGCTCGATTGGAAGACAGACGAAGTCCTGCGTTGGGGACCGGAAAATCCAGAACTGTTGCTTGGAGTTGCCACGCCCCGGTGCCTACCAACTTCTCCGCCTCCGCTCGTCAAGCCGTTGCCAGGCCTGCCGGCCCGAGAACCAGGACTTTGGGGAATGTATTCTCCGAAAAGAGGCTGAATCGTTTGCCACCCACATCGGCCTTAACGACTGTCCTATTGACCTCCTGCAGGGACCAGCCCAAACCCCGGGGAGGGTCAAACCCGCTGTCCGTCCCAGAGACTCAGGCCATGTCAGCCTACATTCGGGAGAATCTGCAGAAAGGATTCATTCACAAGTCCTCCTCCCCAGCCGGAGCCGGGTTTTTCTTCGTGCAGAAGAAGGATGGTTCCCTCCGTCCGTGTATAGACTACAGGGGTCTAAATAAGACACCCGTAAAAAACCGGCTACCCCTCTCCCACTGATCTCAGAGTTTTTTTGCCCGGGTCTCGGGGGGCTAAAGTGTTTTCCAAGTTGGTTTCTGCGAGGGGGCCTATAAACCATCTGAATTTGGGAGGGGAATGATTGGAAGAACGGCCTTTAATACCCGAGATGGACATTTTGAGTATCTCGTGATGCCCTTTGGCTCTGTAACGCTCCAGCTGTGTTCCAAGAACTCGTCAATGATGTCTTCCGGGATCTCTTGTGCACCTGTGTCATAGTGTACCTAGATGACATCCTATTTTCTCCTCTGATCTTCAGACTCACCGGGCTCTCAAGTACACCAGGTTCTGCAACGTCTTGCGCAGCAACCGACTGTACGCCAAGCTGGAGAAATTTTTTATTCCATCGGACCAGCCTACCTTTCCTCGGCTACATAGTCTCGGCTGAAGGCCTAAAGATGGACCCAGCAAAAAATCTCCCCCGGTACTGCAGTTTGGGCCCCCTCCCGTCCGGGGCTTCGGGCAAAAACAGCGCTTCCTGGGCTTCGTGAACTATTACCGACAATTTATTTTCCCACTTCTCCACCTTGGTGGCTCCTATCGTGGCCCTTATAGGAAGAAAAGCGAACCTGAAAGGCTTGCCTCCGGAGGCCGAGAAGGCGTTTGTGGATCTAAAAGGGCGGCCTTCTCAACAGCTCCTGTTTTTGGTCCGGCTGAATTTCCCAGAGGCCTTCTCCTTGGAGGTGGATGCCTCTTCCGTGGGGGCAGGAGCGGTCTCACGCAGAGAAGCTCGAAAGGCAAGGTCTCCCCATGTGATTCTTCTCAAAGACCTTTCGCCGCCGGCTGAGCGAAACTAAAGCCATCGGGGACCGGGAACTCTTGGCCATCAAGTTGGCCTTAGAGGAGTGGCGACATCTTCTGGAGGGGGCTCGTCATCAAATCAACATCTTTACGGACCACAAAAATTTGTTGTATCTTCAGACGGCCCAACGTCTAAACCCTCGCCAAGCCCGGTGGTCTCTTTTTTTCTCACGGTTTGACTTTCATATACATTTCCGGCCTGCTGAGAAAACGTCAAGGGGGATTTCCCTCTCTCCGTGCCTCGGACGTGGTCGGGGAAGAACCCGTGTCACAAACATCATTTTCCTTCCCCCGAACGGTTGGTTTCACGTGGCTCCCGCAGGTCTCCAAAAAATCCCTACGGGGAAGACGTACGTGCCGCCCCGGGACTCAGGAGGAAGATTCCCGGAGGGGGGCATCGCTCCTTGTGGCTGGTCAACCCGGAGCTCAGAAGTCTTATGCATTGATCTCCCGGGGCACTACTGGTGGCCGACTCTACACAGGATTGTCAAGGACTACAACACCCTCGCCTGTGTCACTTGCGCTCGGAACAAGGCCCACGCCACAGGCCCGCTGGCCTCTTGCATCCTCTTGGCTGTGCCGAAATCCCATGGACGCACATAGCTATGGACTTTGCACGGATCTACCAGTCTCCTCGGGAATTCGGTCATCTGGGGGGGGTGACAGACCGTTTCTCAAGATGTCCCACTTTGTTGCCTCTCCCTGGCCTGCCGTCTGCCCCACAATTGGCTAGTCTTTTCTCCAGCATGTCTTCCGGCTTCAAAGGACTGCCCTCACACATTGTCTCCGACCGCGATGTTCAATTTGTTTCCCGTTTTTGGCGTGCGTCCCTGCCCCATCTGTCAAGTCAAGTTGGACTTTTCATCGGCCTATCACCCTCAGTCCAATGGGGAGGGAGAGGGTGAACCAATTCTGGGAGAATACCTGCGTCACTTTGTGTCCAGACGTCAGGACAACTGGACTGAGCTGCTCCCGTGGGCCGAATTTGCATATAACCATCGGGACTCGGATGCTGCCGCCGTCTCCCTGTTCTTTGTAGTCTATGGCCGCCACCCGCACCCCCCCTTCCCCTTTCCTCCTAACTCGGATGTGCCCGCTGTCAACGACCAGGTTCGAGATATCAAGGCCATCTGGCAGGAGACGCGACATTCTCTACTTCGGGCCTCCACCCGTATGAAGTCTCAGGCGGACAAAAGGAGAAGACCTGCCCCGACGTTTCTTCCTAGGGACCAAGTTTGGCTCTCCAAGATATGTGCGCCTGAAAGGGCCCATCCCTTTAAAATTGGGCCCTCGCTTCCTCGGGCCCCTTCAAGGTTCTTCGGGAGTTGAACCCCGTGACATACAAGCTCTGTTTGCCTCCATCTTCTCCGGATCCACAACGCATTTAATGTGTCCCTCCTTAAACCTCTGGTGCTGAACCTGTTATCACGGACGAATGTGAGGCCTTCCCCCGTAGCCGAATCCACTGACATCTTTGAGGTAAAGGACATTTTTGATATGAAAACGGTCAGAGGGAAACGTTTCTTCCTCGTGGATTGGAGGGGCTTCGGACCTGAGGAGAGATTCTGGAGCCGAATCCAATAAACCTGAACGGGGGCCTCATCCTCAGATTTTCTGCGGCCTAAAAAAGGTGTGGGGGGTGGGGGTACGTAACGGGTTGCGCCGCGTTCCCGGGTACGGACCGCGGTCGAACCCGGTTTCCCCACGGCGGGTCCCCGGGGGGACGGGGGCCCCGCGGACCGCACTGCCGGCTTTGGCGGGCCACCCGTCCCATCCACTCACCTGCCTCCCCTCCCATCCGGTCCTCGTCCCCTGCCGGCCGGAATGCCATGCCGCCCTAGCGCGCACGCGCGTTCAAAGTACAATTAAAGGGACATGCGCCGGTAATTTGGGGAATTTCCGGGTGCTGTCCCCTAAAAAGTTTTGCACCCACGTCACTTCCCTGCTGGATCTATGTTGCCTCGTGCCTTAGCTAAAGCGTTCCTAAGTGTGTTCCCCCCCGCCTACCCGATACCAGACCTCTTAATATCGTTTCTCCCGACTCCGAACCTCGCCGCCTGCCCTGAACTTCCCTGCCTGCCCACGACCACGAACCATTGCCGCCTGCCCTGACCTTCTGCCTCCCAGACCTACGATTCCTCCCCGGACTACGATTTCTGTACCTCGCGCGCACCTCGGCCGCCACCGCAAGCAAGTCACGTCAGGGGGGACGACCTGGGAGCCTCACGCCGCAGCAAGTCCATCCCGCTTTGCGGCGGGCTCTGGTGAATACCGGGGGCTACTTAGATTCCGTTCCCTGGCGTGGCTTAACTACCATCGCTTGCGGTGGTCCGGCGGATCCACTACCCAGCCGTCACACCCTGAATATCATTGTTCTTATGTTATGGGGCACTGACTGGTTTGAACCATTAACTTTTGCATGCTTTATAGATATGTTTGGGTTTTATGAGCCGGGGGCATTCCTTTTTTCTCCTGTTTTTAGTGGATAGATTACTGCTTATGTATGATCTAATCAAGAACGTAAAAAATTTGGACCATTTTTAGATTTTTTAGAGTTATCAATCGTGTTGAGCGATTATTATCGACAAAGTTGAAATCGGCAAGGTTTTTATGGGGGTTTAAATTTTTAGATCATGCAAATTAAGGGAAAACGTCACACTATTTAAATTGCGCCATTTTCGGCGCTTCCTGAATTTTTTGGGGCCCAAAACGATTACAGAATAAGCAGGGTTTAGAAAGGGGTTTCCGTCATGAAAGGGATTTATTGGGTTTCGATTGCTGGAAAAATCACATGATCTCGTTTTACATAGAACAGGGGTTTCTGTTCACCTCATTCTCCAGCGTCTCATGGGCAGGACTTTCGCCTGCTGGGCCAAACACTCACAATTATTCAAATTTTTGCAAGAGAAAAACCCCTACTATTACTGTGATCCTACAATTTAGTTAGATAAATTGGAAGATTTTATGTATTTTGGAAGAATTTTAAAGGACAACTACCGCCCCCCGGGGGAACACAGACAAGCTCAAAAAGAAAAACCCGGTAAAGTTCACCAAACTTATGTGACTTGCATTGCAAATTTTTATTATTAAAAGTTTTCTATTGAAATATTTTCCTGGGTATTGGGCAGCCTGAACTTATATTAGGAACACATCATTTCAGTAACTCAGGGCCTGTGTTAGGGGAAAACCCACTTTTATTATCAGAACATTCAGTAGTTTTCATTTTTTAATTTTACCCATTTCAACCTTTGTTCATAATCCACCTTGCACTTAAATCGAAAACACAATTTTAAAATCACCACGGTGAATGAAAGGTGCAAAAAAAACCGTTATTATACGAAAACATAACAATACGTGTTTTTTTACTTTGGCGCACAAAAGCTTTGTTCTTGACCAGTTTCAAATAAACAAAAAAGCAATTTTATAGCACCACGGGTTTTAAAGGGCAAAAAAACCGGGGATTTAAAGAAAACATAACAATACTGTTTTTTTTCTTTGGGGGCACACAGCTTTGTCATTGACAAGCGCCGAAATCTGAAAACAGCAATTTTTTAAACCCACTGGTAATTGAAAGGGCAAAAAATACGGTAAATTTTTAAAAAAACATAAAATACTGTTTTTTTACGGGACACAGTTTGCGCAATTACAAAAAAAAAGCAAATTTTTTCAACTAGTAAATCAAAAAACA